>CM042009.1:24130372-24420372 GCA_023525715.1 Cichorium intybus
AAAACACCATAAAGATTTACTCAAAATAGATAGTTATAATATGCAGATGCAATGCATGATGCAACTATCCCAAACCCACGTCCATCTCTTAGAAGTCCAACTCACCACAGTGGCACCTATCTAAGTTCACGAACAACACGCACGAAGCATGTCACCCCGATCCCCGTATAGGCTAAACTAGAACTAGTGGCCACCACACTAGTCCCATGAGGGTTAGCAAATCCCTCATGCGGTTCCCTATAGTCGGGAACAGTTTTCCCTAAATCCGAGACAAACGTCTCATTTTAGGCATTTTGCCCTTGATTTCCCTAAATCCAGGACAATCATGATTTCCCTAAATCCGGGACAATCATTTCATCTTCGTCATAAGGTTCACTCGGTCAATCCCATCTTATATGCAATGCAATGCACAAATAGGATGCTCAAAACATCTTTCAAAACATCATCATAACCTTCATTGGAAAACATCTTTAGAAATTCATTTTCATGCAATTCACAAGTAGTAATCATATAACACATTGCACATAATATCATGCATGAAAAGTGTTAGTTCTATATGCCCAAGGATGATCATAAAATGATATTACTAATAATACATGATCCTATAGGGTCACACCAACAACAAGTTTGACACCAATTGATCATTTAGAACGTTAAATTTGATTTAACATCAAATGATACTAAACTTGCAATTTAATCTTGTAGGTTATTATTATTAGAGGTAAATAATAATAACTACAAAAAATTAAAGGTTGATTAATAATTCATATGTGATGAATTAATTAAGTGTAACAATTAAATTGTTTAAATTGTTAAACGATTTAATTGATTTATAAGTAAGCCTTTTATTTAATTTAATTGGTAAATTAAATAAAAAATATATATATATTGTTATATATATATATATATATATATATATATATATATATATATATATATATATATATATATATGTATATATAATTATACAATTAAGATTGTATATTTAGATGGTTTATTTATGTATATGATTATGGGTTAAATGTTATCCCATTTAAGAAATAAGAAGATGTATTATTTATAAGCTTTTATTATCTAAGTTTTATAAATAATAACAACCCACTAGCACTTCATTTGTCATCATAAAATCAGCCATATTGGAAGGAAAAGAATGCATTAAGAACTTAAAAGAAAAAGGAAGATGCCTTGTGTCTTCTAGCTTTTGATTATAGAAATCAAATGGGACTTTCTTTTAAGCTAGTTGCATGTGCTTTTCTTTTCCTTTGTGTGATATATGTTGGCCACGATTTTGAGGGTGTTAGTACATCATTATTGCTTCAAGAAATCAGCCATAAACTCTCCTTAAGTTCTTAGAAAAAATTGGTTTTTGGTTTCATAAGAAAAGGAGTCATATCTTGCAAGTTGTGGAACTAGCATTCAAAGGTGTTCAAGCTTGTGGTGGATCAACTATAGAGGGATTCTAATTTGATTCCTAGCTATCAAAATCATCCAAACCAAACCCAAGAACAAAGGTTATGATCTTGAACTTAAACTATGTTTGTTCTTCATCTTATCTCTACATGCATGTAGCATGATCCTCTTGAAAATGGAATTTGTGTTCATGATTTTATGCTTCCGTTGCAACTTCAAGTTTTGAAACTAATTACATGAACCATGATTTCCAACAATTGGTATCAGAGCCATGGCTATATTGCATGTTTAGATAATAAGTTTATTTGGATAAACTTGGTTTTTGGAAGCCATGAATGTTCATCTTCTTAAATGAAAATTTCATGCATGGCTTCTTTGGCAACATGCAAGTATATTATCTATGATTTTATGTAACCAACTATATCTTATGTTAGCATGTTTTTGGTTACATAAATTGTTGCCTTAGAAAAACAAAGTGTTGATTTTCTTATGATTTTATGTGATAAAATGGTGCATAAACAAGCCAAGGACCATATGATGCATGTTTTGTGTTTGTATTCGATTTGGTTGTAATCTATTCTTTTATTCAAATGGTTTGTAATAATAATTAGTTATTTCCTTCTTTTATTCATTTTGTAATTGTTAGAATAGTTGTATTTTATTTCTTTCACAAAATGTAACAAGAGAAGGAAGTAAGAAAAGATTGCACCCAACAGCAGCACTTTCTGAAGAGCTGCTGTCCAGATTTCGAAAATGGTAAGGATGGGTTTTAAAAATTCATATCTTGGTTATTTGGTGATATACTTGTTGGTAACTTTAATATCTAGTATATACATTAAGTTTCAACAAGTATTAGCATCAATATAGCCAAGAATGAATTGAAAAATGCTACAAAAAACCCACAAATCTTTCTTCCTGCTGCCCTGGCTGTCGCAAGTTTCATAGGGCCAGAAGAAAATTCACATCTCACTCTATGATGTCAAGAAATGGTGGTTCAAGTGTCATTTGGTTGAGTTTTTGTCACCTTTTTGTCCCTAGGTTTGGACTTGATATTTCATGTGTGGCTCACATGAAATATCAAACTAGTTGGCTTGTGTTTATGCACCCATGCATGCTTGTGATGTTTGAATGTTTTATTATGTTATGTTGTGGATGAAAATAAGATTTTGCATGCTAGACAACCTAGATAATTAAACATAATCATCAAGGAGTTTGTATTTTCAAAAGTTGACATTTAAAACATAAGATGTGATAAAATGGGTTTTATTAAAATGGGTTTTGTTTAAAACCTATTAAGTCAAGTTTTGAAAATGATTGAAACAAGAAATAAAATGGAGATTTTATAAACTCTTACAAACTCCAACCCTAAGTAATAATGGTAATTATTTAGGATTATAAATTGGTTCTAATATATGTGATCAAACTCAAACTTAATATTGGATATTAATTGTAATCTTGACCACAAACAAAGAATCAATAAAATGGAGATTTTATGATTTAGGAACCAATTAACAAAATAAGATTTAATGGTACCATGTTCATTGGATGCATGCAATCTACATGATACCATATGTTTTTCAAAAATTAGAATTGTAAAACATTCAAATCCCTAATGAAATACGAATCTATGCCGTCCTTCTTAAAGACACTCATGTATCACTTGTATTTCCTTGTGGGATAAAGGATACCTAACCACTTGGAGTCTTCTTGTGATACAAGAAGTAGTTTTGCAATATTGATGGGATAAAGGACACCTAACCATTAATAGTTGTCAAAACTACACGTCCGTTTAAGTAGGATGATTCGTTTGGAAATCTCTTGTGATAAAGGTCACCTAAGCATTAGAAATCCAAGGCATAGATGAGATCAAACATGCCAAACTTATAAACTTATTGGGATCCCATAAATCTAGAAATTATATTTGGATATAATTGGTAAACCGTTACCTACCTTGTTGATTCGAATAGGCGGGATAAAGGAAACCTAACCACTTATTCGTGATGCAACTTGGATTCTAGACCTTAATTAATTAAAGTTTATGAAACAAGAAAGGGTATTAATTATTAAGGTATTAATATCATAATTTACTAAATAGAACCTTGCTAAAATTTTGTAGATGGCACCAAACAACACACACTCGGCTCCTAACAAAACCTCACTACGGTCTCTCCTTGAAGGAGAAAAACTTAACCATACCAACTTCTTGGATTGGCACCGTAGTGTGAGAATTGTTCTCAAACAAGAAAAGAAAGAATATGTTCTCAATGAACCACTTCCAGAAGAGCCCCCTGCCATTCCTAAGCCCGCACACGATGCATGGCTTAAAAAGATGGATGATTCCATCGATGCATCATGCCTCATGTTAGCAACCATGATTCCCGACCTTCAGAAGGATTTGGAGAATCATTCTGCCTATGACATGATTCATCAACTAAAGGAAATGTTCCAACAACTTGCAAGAACGGAAAGGTTCGAAACTGTTCGGGCTTTCCATGCTTGCAAGATGGAGGATGGGCAGTCGGTAAGCTCTTATGTGCTCAAAATGAAGAGTCACATTGATCATTTGGCACGTCTTGGAGTTGTGATGCCCGAAGAGCTAGCAACGGATATGATCTTTAACTCCTTGACAAAGTCCTTTGATCCTTTCGTCATGAATTATAACATGAATGGTTTAAATAAGACTATCCCGGAATTACATGGGATGCTAATTACCGGGGAAAAGAATCTGCCTAAGAAAACCACTCAAGTTCTCATGATCAAGGAAGGTGGAACAAAGAGAACTAGACCAGAACACCCCACCAACTCCAAGGGCAAAGGGAAAGCAAAAGCTTTCAAAGGTAAGGGCAAGAAAGTTGTCCAACCTTCCCATCCGCCCAAGAAGAAGGCAAAGGTTTCCAAAGAAGACACATGTTTTGAATGTGGCAAAGCTGGGCATTGGAAGAGAAATTGCCCTACGTATCTTGCGGAGTTGAAGAAGAAGAAGGCCGGTGAAGGCACTTCAGGTATCTATGTGATAGATCTAGAACTTTATAATTTATCTCCTAACACATGGGTATTTGATACTGGTTGTGGAACTCACATATGTAATATGTTGCAGGGGTTCAAAAGGAGTAGGCGACTGAAGGCAAATGAGGTAGTACTTCGGGTTGGAAACAATGCAAGGGTTGCGGTGGATTCAATTGGAAGTTTTAATTTATTACTACCTAATGGCTTGTGTGTGACATTGTTGAATGTTTACTATGTTCCTATCTTGACTAGGAATATTATTTCGGTTGCTAAATTAAGACAATGTGGATTTGATCTTTCCTTTAATAATGATGATATTTGTGTTTACAAAAATAATGTATTCTATTTTGAGGCTAGGCCTTTAAATGGAATTTATGAAGTAAACCTTGATGAAAGAACTAACAATGGTTCTTTATACCACACTTTCACCAAGAAACCCAAATTTGATTTGAGTCAAACCTATCTATGGCATTGTCGCCTTGGGCATATAAACAAGAATCGCATATCCCAACTTCAAAAGAGTGGACTTTTGAAGGCAAATGAGAATGACTCATTTGATATATGTGAATCTTGTTTACATGGCAAGATGACTAAAGCTCCTTTCTCTGGAACCAATGAGAGAGCAAAGGACTTGTTAGGAATCATACATACGGATGTATGTGGTCCTTTCAAGCCAATGACTAGATATGGTGAAAGATATTTCATCACCTTCACTGATGACTTTAGTCGTTTTGGATATGTTTATTTGATTAAACATAAACATGAGGCGTTTGAAATGTTCAAAACATTTCAAAGTGAAGTGGAAAATCAACTCAACAAAACAATTAAAGTTCTTCGTTCTGATAGAGGAGGTGAGTACTTAAGTACAAACTTTATGGATCATTGTAAGACTTGTGGAATTGTTTCACAACTTACTCCACCTGGAACACCACAACATAATGGTGTGTCTGAGAGGCGGAACCGAACACTATTGGATATGGTTCGATCCATGATGAGTAGAAGTACTCTACCTTTATCTTTTTGGGGTTATGTTTTACAAACAGCTGCTCGTCTCCTAAACATGGCACCTACTAAGAAGGTAGATAAAACGCCTTATGAGATATGGCATGGAAGGGTTCCATCTTTATCCTATCTCAAGGTATGGGGTTGTGAAGCTTATGTTAGACAAGAAGCTTCAAACAAATTAGAACCCCGTTCAACTAAATGTATCTTTGTAGGGTATCCGAAAGATTGTCTTGGATACTATTTCTACAATCCCATCGAGAATAAGATATTTATTTCTCGAAAAGCTGAATTCCTAGAAAACAAGTTTCTGACGGAAGAGGCTAGTGGGAGGTTTGTGGAACTTGAGGAACTTCAACAACCACAACCTGATACACAAGAAGTTGAATCTAGCATTCAACAAGAAATTGTTGAACCTGAACAAACGGTTGATCAGGAACAAATTGTAACACAAGGTGTTCGCAAATCTGGTAGGGTTCGAATTGAACCAGAAAGGTATGGTTACCTTTTGATGGAAGAGGAATGTTATACGATAGATTCTGATGAACCTGTCAACTATCAGAGTGCAATATCAGATCCTGAATCTGATAAATGGCTTGAGGCCATGAACACTGAGATGCAATCCATGCACGATAATCAAGTTTGGAACTTGGTTAATCTTCCCACCAATTGTAAGACTGTTGGGAACAAATGGGTTTTCAAGAAGAAAATCGACGTGGATGGAAATGTTCACACTTTTAAGGCTAGACTTGTCGCTAAAGGATACTCACAGACTCATGGTATTGACTATGATGAGACCTTTTCTCCAGTGGCAATGATCAAGTCGATTAGGATACTTTTTGCCATAGCCGCGTACTATGATTATGAGATATGGCAAATGGATGTCAAGACCGCTTTCCTTAATGGATACTTATTGGAAGATGTCTATATGGATCAACCTGAAGGTTTTGTCGATCCCAAGCATCCAAACAAAGTGTGCAAGCTTAAAAGATCTATCTATGGATTAAAGCAAGCGTCTCGAACATGGAACATCCATTTTGATGAAAAGATTACGAGTTTTTGATTCATCAAAAATGAGGATGACTCCTGTGTTTACAAGAAAGCTAGTGGGAGCATTGTCATAATCCTAGTATTGTATGTAGATGACATACTTTTATTTGGAAATGACATCCCAACCTTAAAAGGTGTCAAAGCGTTCCTTGAGAGTTGTTTCTCAATGAAGGATCTAGGGGAAGCTGCTTATGTATTAGGCATAAAGATCTATAGAGATAGATCTAAGAGACTTATTGGTCTTAGCCAAAGTGTATATATTGATAAAATCTTGAAAAGATTCAAGATGCAAGACTCCAAAAGAGGATTCTTGCCAATGCCGCATGACACCATCCTAAGCAAGTCCCAGTGCCCAAACACTAGGACTGAACTTGAAAGGATGAAACATGTCCTATATGCTTCGGCAATTGGGTCCATCATGTATGCCATGTTATGCACTAGGCCCGACGTCTCATGTGCCTTAAGTATGACTAGTAGGTATCAACAGAACCCAGGTGAAGCCCACTGGACTGCTGTAAAGAACATTCTTAAGTACTTGAGAAGAACTAAAGATATGTTCTTAGTTTACGGCGGTTTGGAAGAAAGCTTAAAGGTAAAGGGTTACACTAACGCAAGCTTCCAAACAGATAGGGATGATTCGAAATCTCAATCTGGGTATGTCTTTATTTTAAATGGAGGAGCCGTGTCTTGGAAGAGTTCCAAACAAGAAGTGATTGCACAATCCACTACAGAATCAGAATATGTTGCTGCTTCAGAAGCTGCTCAAGAAGCTGTCTGGATGAGAAAGTTCATAGAAGATCTAGGGGTTATTCCTTCCATTCGGGACCCTATAGAAATCTTCTGTGACAATCTAGGTGCTATAGCTCAAGCAAAGGAACCTAGATTGCATCAAAAAACCAAACACATTCACCGAAGGTATAACTACATTAGACATGAAGTTAAGAATGGTGAAATAAGTATTCACAAGGTTCATACAGATCAAAATTTGGCAGACCCATTCACGAAACCTTTACCCCAAACTAAGCATGAAAGTCATGCTAAGGGTATAGGACTCCGTTTTTCTAATGAATGGATTTGATTTGTGTTTAATGTTTTATGAATATGAACTTATGTAAACGACAAGAATTATGTAATATATGTGACGTGATGTTTCATTCATAATTATTGTGTTTTATTAGCATGTTTAATCCTTGAATAATTTAGTTATTCTAAACGTCCATAGTCGATCATAGTTGTGGGAGCAATTATGAAGTAAGACTAATATGAATTGGATTGGTTGACTTTTATGGGTAAAAGTAGCAAAAGGTTGCAACCAAATTCATAGGTACTTGTCAGTAAACAAGTATTGGACTTGACCCGTTTCAAGATCACTCCATGGATCATCATCATAAGTGATTCTTGAATAAAGGTATTATCATTGTATCCTTTGACCTGAGATACATATTTGGGACTCAAGTGTAGAGTGTACTATGCTTTGATATGGTTTACTGTTGTTCTTGAAATACAGACAACCATAAAGGCCATACTCATGCATAGTACTAACTATATGAGGGGCGTATGTAGTCAAGACGGGATTTGTTCCTCTTATGTGTTGAGAGTTAGACATCTAAGGCGCCTGTTTGAAAGTTGAACATAAAATGAGAATGATTAAGATCCATGTCTCATGTTCAACATGATGTCTGTGACAAAGGGATAATTGATAGATAACCTTATACATCAATTAGAGCCTCGTGTTTTCTGAAGAATTGAATGTTGTTGAATGGCACAATGTCATGTGTTATTGGGGGCAGTGAAATGTTGCTAGACGTTTACCACTGTCGATATCATTCTATGATACAACCTTGTGCAAGTGGGAGATTGTTAGTTCTATATGCCCAAGGATGATCATAAAATGATATTACTAATAATACATGATCCTATAGGGTCACACCAACAACAAGTTTGACACCAATTGATCATTTAGAACGTTAAATTTGATTTAACATCAAATGATACTAAACTTGCAATTTAATCTTGTAGGTTATTATTATTAGAGGTAAATAATAATAACTACAAAAAATTAAAGGTTGATTAATAATTCATATGTGATGAATTAATTAAGTGTAACAATTAAATTGTTTAAATTGTTAAACGATTTAATTGATTTATAAGTAAGCCTTTTATTTAATTTAATTGGTAAATTAAATAAAATATATATATATATTGTTATATATATATATATATATATATATATATATATATATATATATATATATATATATATATATATGTATATATATAATTATACAATTAAGATTGTATATTTAGATGGTTTATTTATGTATATGATTATGGGTTAAATGTTATCCCATTTAAGAAATAAGAAGATGTATTATTTATAAGCTTTTATTATCTAAGTTTTATAAATAATAACAACCCACTAGCACTTCATTTGTCATAATAAAATCAGCCATATTGTAAGGAAAAGAATGCATTAAGAACTTAAAAGAAAAAGGAAGATGCCTTGTGTCTTCTAGCTTTTGATTATAGAAATCAAATGGGACTTTCTTTTAAGCTAGTTGCATGTGCTTTTCTTTTCCTTTGTGTGATATATGTTGGCCACGATTTTGAGGGTGTTAGTACATCATTCTTGCTTCAAGAAATCAGCCATAAACTCTCCTTAAGTTCTTAGAAAAAATTGGTTTTTGGTTTCATAAGAAAAGGAGTCATATCTTGCAAGTTGTGGAACTAGCATTCAAGGGTGTTCAAGCTTGTGGTGGATCAACTATAGAGGGATTCTAATTTGATTCCTAGCTATCAAAATCATCCAAACCAAACCCAAGAACAAAGGTTATGATCTTGAACTTAAACTATGTTTGTTCTTCATCTTATCTCTACATGCATGTAGCATGATCCTCTTGAAAATGGAATTTGTGTTCATGATTTTATGCTTCCGTTGCAACTTCAAGTTTTGAAACTAATTACATGAACCATGATTTCCAACAAAAAGTATTTGATAGCACACACAAAAGATAATAGTTGGGATGTGTACTCCCGGTAAACTCACCTTAGCGTTGACTGAAAAGTCAACAATGCTCTGCATAATCCCATCATGACTGGAAACATTAACTCCTAGACTTCATCTTCTCTTTGATCCATTTTCCTATGATCCAACGAATAAAGATAAATACACGATTAAAGATATTGTCTTTATTCCAACTTGACTATACTCTCATCTCATAGTTGAACTTATGTTTGCTCGAGGCTAAGGTTGATCGTCTAGTCTGAAATTTATCCTAAATGACTCATCACACTTAAATAATCATCTTAAATATCATCTCTTTCGTTAGACAATGCATCTTTCCGAAAAGTCACGTATATTTGAAAATACATTTTCCCTTATATATTTTTGTGACTTAAACTCATATTAAAATCCATATTATTTCTACTAACGTATTTAAATGTCATTTAATTTAATAGACTTATATTTTAAATAAATATTAGAACAATAATGATAATTTAAATCTAATTATAATTAACTCATTTAGTTAGGTCAAACGGTTTAATATCGTATGATTAATTAAGGCTTAGCAATAGCCCGATTAAAAGAGTTCAAATTCTTAAATCTGCTAGCCCATTAGTGACCTATAAGCCTAAAGTGTTATCCAAAGCAACCAGCCCAAAAGCTATGTTCGGCCCACCAGGTTAGCTACTAACAGTCCAAGGATAAACCTAATACGGGAAAACAGAAAGGGATCGAGTTGCTAAGGCTACCTCCCGGAAACGCGACATGCCTGGCCGACGACGACTTCCATGCGCAGATCAGAGGTCCGCCACCAGCTCCGACGAAGCTCTCTTCTCCGGCGACTGCACGATTTTCCGACGACCGCACCTCCTTTTCCACCACCGGTGCCATACAATGCGTATCAGATTTGGGTTTGGCCATTACAACGAAGCTCACCATTGCACTCCCTTCCCGATGAACTGTCCTTCCCCGACACCACCATAACCTCTGACTGTGGTGAACCAAACTCGCCCAGATCTATTTTCCGAGTTCAAAACACGTGCACACACACACACACACGGTATTACAACAGACTTCGTCAGAAAGGAAATCCCATGAGCTCCGCCGCAGCTAAAAGTCCCTTCCTCTCCAATGATAACCTGCAACTCACTCTCTCCCATCTTCTTGAAAATTCTCGCCGCCTGTACTCTACCATGTTCGCTTTCTCCGGGAAATTATCACCATATTGAATGGATGCTATCCTCATCGACCTCATGCTCCTCCCCACAGCCACTGGCAGAGTCTCGAGGTTGCAGATACGACTTAACAACACCCATCACCGGTAGGGCTGTCGGATCCAGCCTCCATACTTAACTTCTATTTCCATAACTCTCCTTTTCTCTATCTCTCGTGCTCTCCCTCTCATCCGATTCTTTCTCTCTCTAACCTCCTCTACCACTTTCTTGCTACGATCCTTCCTCCTGAACCCGTTCCAGCATGCTACACGCCCATAAATGAGGATGATTGTCTATTGGAAAATTACCATATTGCCCCTTCCTCATCCTTTAATGCATTTGGCTCGTGATGAAAAGAAAATTACCAAAATGTCCCTAAATTACTCAAGAATTACAGAAATACCCCTTTTCCTTATTTGAAGGTGTAATGTCTTATTATTAAAATTACTAAAATGTCATTCAAAAGAAAATATTTGTCTTCTCCATAAAATTACAAAAATACCCTACCAAGAACTACCTACAACTTATGTCTAATTTACAAACTTGCCCTTAATTCGCCAATTACATTTGACTTATACATGAATTTGTTAAACGCCATTCACACGAGATTCCTCATCATTTCTACAATAAAAGTTACGAAATTACCTTCGACATCTGATACTTACTAAAACGCCTACTATGCTATGATACTGAATTTTAAGCTAAGTAGCGAATTAATTAACTTTAGTAATAAGACTTGTTACTAAAATACTAAATTCTACTTGCATAATTACCAAATTGTCCTTTTAGCTTAATATGGATAATTTGACATCAAAGTGGTAGTTAATTGTATACATTGTTATAAAACGATAATCTTATAAAAGTATATGTGTGCAAAGTAGAATTTTCAAGAAAACAGTTACAGAGCGTCTAGTAAATGAAATTTATTCATTTATTTGTTCCCTTTATTTAAAAAAAATAATTCTATTTTTTCGATTTAAGCCAAAAACTCCAAGGCCTAAAACACGGATGTTACAATACTCTAATTTGTTGTGTAGAGAGATTGATTGAGTTATGGATCATCGACTATGGAGCTTCATTTCATGTTAGCCATTAGTGAAATGTAATGTATAATTTTAGGCATTACAGTAGGAAGACAAGGCTTGCTGATAACAAGATCATAAATATCATATGAGTTAGAGATATTGTCATCAATACCACTTTAGGTTCATACTGAACTTTGAAAAATGTCGAGTACGACGGTTAGATGACGACACCATGTTAAGTTTTGTAATCACCGGTGGAATGTTACAAAGGGGAACGTCGTAGTTTTTCGGGGACGGAAATAGGGATCATTGAATATGATACCAAAGACTTAGGTATATGAATGAGAAGTGAATGAATGTGTTGACTTCCAAAAGCAGAATCCTAAGTTTGAATAATGTGACAATTGACTTGTGTAAACCATATGTCGATAGCAAACAAAAAAGGGTTACTTTTGCAAAAAAAAAAAAAAAAAAAAAAAAGAGAGAGACAACCACATAAGCCTCGAAAATGGATCTAGTTCATTCACATGTTTACATACCTATGTCAGTTTTTTCAATAGAAGGCTCTAGATATTATGTTACCTTCATCAATGATTCCACGAGGAAAGTTTGCGTTTACATTGTCAAAAATGAATATGAGTTTTCAACAACTTCAAGAAGTGGAAAGTTGTTGTTGAATATGAATATAAGTTTTCAACAACTTCATGAAGTGGAAAGTTGTTGTTGAGAATGAGATTAATCTTAAAGTTAATTGCTTAAAACATGATAATGGGGGGGGGGGGGGGGGACAACAACAAGGAGTTTGTTGATTAATGTGTTGAACATGAAATCAAGATGTTGAAATGCCTCAACAGAATGGTGGGGCTAGGAGGATGAACAAGACACTTAATGCCATGGAAAAAGCATGAGATTACATGCAAGGCTAGCCAATATTTTCTAGGCAGATTCGGCCAGTACAACTGCATATTTAATCAAAAGAGGACTCTCATTCCTATTGGGTTCAATATTCCAAAATATTGAACCCAATAGGAATGAGAGTCCTCTTTTGATTAAATATGCAGTTGCACTGGCCGAATCTGCCTAGAAAATATTGGCTAGCCTTGCACACTTGAAGGTATTTGGGTATGTTTTACACACGTGAAGGTATTTGGGTATGTTTCTTATGTCAAAATCAGAAATGAAAATAGGGAGGGCAAGATCAATAAGTTATCGTACTACTGATATGAAGAAGATCATTGGTAGAAGAATTCAACAAACATTTTTACCATTGTACTGATAACAAAGAAGTTAAAGCAATGTACGGTTTTAAATGGCCTTACAGATACTTGCAGAAAAGAAACAAACTAGAAATTAGGGGCGAGCAAAAACCGAACCGCATGGTAAAAAAACCGTAAAAACCGCAAAAACCGAAACCGATTAACCGCAACCGAAACAATAACCGACGGTGAGGTTTTCGATTTCGAAATAACCGCAAAATTGCGGTACGGTGCGGTTATATGACATATACCGTACCGAAATAACCGCAACCGCACCGCATTCAATAACTGCAAACATAACCGCACCGCTAACCGCATAATTAAATAATTATATAGTTTTTATATTAATTAATATGTAGTTGTAGCTTGTAAGTTTGAGAGAAAATTTTAATATGTGGTTGCTTATTTTAATCTTTAATTGGTTAAATCGTAAAACAAGTATCAAATCCATATAGTTAAAGAAACCGCGCATAATAACCGCAGAAAATAATCGCACCAAATATATGCGGTTAATAACCGCAACCGCAACCGCAAAAACCGCAACCGCATAAAATAACCGCATAACCGCACCGCACTATTAACCGCACCATTTGGTTATTGAAATTTAATAACCGCATTTGCGGTTAGCGGTACGGTTTTAGCCAATAACCGCGCCTAACCGCACCACGCTCACCCCTACTAGAAATAGATATGAGGTTATAGAGTTTGGGTGTTGATGACAACAAATTAGTTGATCAGCCACCACTTAGGAGATAAATCATGCTAAAAAAAGCATTAACAAATAATACCGAGTCACGTGTTCATTCTTCTACTATTCTACTCTTCTTAGGCAGGATGGGGTTATGGAACCATTTCTATTTTTTTACTATAAAAATATTAAAATATATTTGAACATGTGAGAAGTAAATTAAAGGGGTATAATAGCCATTTTAATTTAGATAGGGACCAAAGTCATAAAGAAACATGACAATAATAATGTAACGTTATTTTTGCTTGATTTGGTTATCCCTCGTCCACACATACATTATCAACATGCCTTTGAACAAATGGTAATAAACTATCATTTTTGTACACATTTAGTCTCTTCTTGTACAGGATTTATTATTAAACTCGCCGAGCTATTCAAAATCTACTATTTTGACCGGGTATTGTTTGTTAATGCTTTTTTTAACATGATTTACTATTAAACTCGCCTAGAAAAAACACATATGAAGAAGAGTAGAAGAATGAGGTTCATGTTAATTCCGGGTTTCAAACATCTTCGCCGCCTCTTGCCATTACCACCAAAACGATGTTTCTGGAGCATTAATGAACTCGTCACAACACATTTCATCCTTAGTAGTTGTTATTCAAAAATGTTACACATTTAACTTCTTTCAGAAAAAAGAACCTAAGTGCATAAATTCAAAACCTGAGGGGGTAGAACGTAAATTCACAAAAAGTCACCCCTGAAACTCTTCACCTCGACAACGCCCGTTGCTATATCCATCATAGCATCCACTCCGAAATACACGCTGCTATGGACGACATCCCAGAACATACAAACATCTTGGTCGACGGCCTTCTCTTGGTCGTGTATCTCACATCACCCTTGATTCCCCCCCCCCCCCCCCCCCCCAACTCTGTCCGACAATTCCTCCACCGCCATCGTTACTTCCGATCACTAAACTCTCGTGATATGAAAGGGGCGAAATCCCACGTCCAACGCCTCATTCTATTCTCACTCCGGCCAAGACCCCAGCCCTACCAATCTCCTCGCCTCTTCCTCCACCAATGAACATCGACTTAATGGAATAATGGCGATTTGGACCCGGAGAGTTGTTCCAATGGGAGTCAAGTATGATTTTGAAAGTTGAGTACGTGAGTATCCCTTTTTGTAAGCTGAAACATGCTTCCTTCAAAGATAAAAGTTGTTAAATTTGCTTTTTCCTTGTTTGAACTTGTCATAAACTGGTTACTTTTCAAGTTTTCATTCAATCAAATATATATGTCTATTTCACCATCACATAAATGGAAGAAATGACCCAAATAGAAAATCAGAATGGCAATCTTTTCATGTAATTTGACTGATTAAATGGTAAATATATCGCTATCTATCATAGCACTCAGAATGGTAACCTGATTGATTTGTAACCACCTGCATGCTGCTGTAAATTTATTCATACACTAAATTCTTTTCTCTTGCATGTTTTGTTTAGTGAAGGCAACAAATTTGATACTATCGGGAATGCTGCATGCATTGCGTTGGATATCTATTGGATGAATATATCAATTGATCACGCACAAGACTTGTCTAATAGATTAAACAGATGTTATCCTATTAAAAATCTCATAAAGAAATCAAGTACGTAAAAATTAATGTGAATTAATCTACTAACAAGAAGGAAAACAAAGACTAAAAACAAGAAGGAAAACAAGCAAACATAAACAAGTAATCATGGCGAGTCTGCATGCGGATTTGGATCTGATCACGTGAGATTTATAATGTGAATAATCTGTGATACTCAGGATGGATAGCGTCATAAACAATCTATTAAGTATAAAAGATTTGTTTCAGATGCTATCCCTCCTGAGCTTCATGGACTTTTTCACACATGGATCTTTTCATACACAAAGAGGATATATATGTGAAAGAATGGAAAATGTGAGATCGATGATAAAGAAACAAAGTCTATTTATAGATGCAAATGGGAGGAAAAACAGCGAATATGTTATATTCCACTCTTTGACCAAATTAAGACACGATCGTCATACAAATTGTTTCCCTCTCATTTTCATGATTAGCGTGAGCCCACATAAATGACCCCCAAATATTCGATTGCACATAATAAAAACAGAACATGAAATGTATATTTCAGGAAATAAAGGAATGTTTTTTTTTTAGTTGGACAGAATAGGAAATATGAAGTCCCCGTTTATTATCAGGTAAAAGACATTAAAGTATATATGAAGAATTTAATAACTCATGGACGGTTTGGTAATTGTTGTATTTGGTTTCGTCATGTTTTAGTTTTACCTTTATTTAACTATCTGTAGGTAAGTCATTGGTTCTTATGTGGACTTTTTCTATTTAAACGTATGTCGGTATGTGGAGATTATATAATTGCATGTCGCATTGTTCTATATAAGTTCATGATATCTTTAGTCTTTTAACCTGATTAATTTATGTAAAAACAGTTTTATCATATAGATCAAATAAATTTTAGATCGTCCAACCAATCAACGTACCTATTAATGCTTATTTAGTAATGGTCTTAAATAGGAGACGGATATCTTATACATAAAGATAGTATCTTGGTTTTATTTTGGAGTATGATTTTGTGTGATGGGTAATGAGCGTCAATCATGTTGTCATGGTCATGTTGCCATGGTAGACAACGGTATAGGAGAAGTTTGGTGAGAGCAATTTTCAGGCATCTTTATAACAATTGGGTATTATTATTAGATTTTGTAGATTTTGATAATAATGTTATGCAGGAAAAAAATATTTATAGGTACTTGTAAAGTGTGCCAAGTGAAAAAAAATTTCACACGTCATATTTATATGGGACTTTCACTTTGTTCAATCGATTGATATCGAGGGTAGAGTTTTGGATTTGATTCATGCTTCATATCAATGGCAGCACCAAACGGGTGAGTTTATTAGGTTTTACAATGATATACATACATGTAATTTGAAATTTTACAAGGATATATATCTAATTATGAAAGTTTACAATGATATAAACGAAATTCTCCTTTAATTCTATATGGATGGGACGTGTGTGTGTGTGTATGAAGTAGATAGAAGTTTATTTAGCATTCAATAATAAAATTACAATTTATTTAACACCATCCATATTTAATATTATAAAGTTTCATGGAAGGTTAAATATAGCAAAACTATAATTTTATCATTTAATACGGGTGTCTCTTAAGTATATAAAGTTAGATAAAACATATTTTTTTAAAACATATATTTAATAAGAGAAATCTTATATCCTCCTAATTTTTCCTCCTACTCATCCTCCTAACCATGTGAAATGATGACAAGTGTCACTTGTCATCATTTCATATGGTTAGGAGGATGTGCACTTGTCATCATTTCACATGGTTAGGGGGATAGGTAAGAGAAAAAATTAGGAAGACATAAGACTTATCATTTAATAATATGGACCTATTTTTCCAATTCAACAGTTCAATAAACATTTTACTCCAAATTCATTAATGTCAACTTGACATCCCACTATCATACAATTTAGTTCAATAAACATTTAACTTCAAGAAAATATGGCATGTGTTCAATATTTTTAATTTTAAAACACGCATAACAAATTAAATCGTGACCATAAACTATGTATGGTCGTTGGTTTTAATTTTATCATAACTATTGTTTTCCCTATAGACATATATAAAAAAAACTAAATTGCATATAGTCACTTGTTTTTCTTTTATCCTAATAATTGTTTGCTTTTAGACATGCATACAATATTTAATCGTGATAAAAAAATACATTTATTCATAGTTTTTTAATTTATCATTATTATTATTCACCTTATAAACACGTATAATAAATAAAATTGTGACCATAAAATATTTATATCATACATTTTTCTTTTATCATTATCATTGTTTACTTTTAAAGACGCATAAGCAATTAAACCTTGACCAAAAATATGTATAGTCACGTATTTTTTTCTTTTACCAATAATATAGTTTACCCTATGGATAAACATAAAAGATTAAATAGTGACCATAAATACTTCTAGTCGCATGTTTTTTTATCATGACAATTGTTTATTTTTAGACACGTATAAGTAGTTAATTGTAACACCCGGCTTTTAAAACAAAAACACCCCTGAAAATTTTTTATTTAATACATAGGTTTCAGTACTTAAAACCATAAACAAATGGGTATATTTTTAATAAAAACGGGTACAAGTGTATCAAGGAGTATACAAATATAATAACCTCCTTATAAGCCGGGCTGCTACAAACAGCATCTACAAGTCCACCTCTTGAGTCACGAACTTTATCCTTACCCTTATCAGGGTTATGCTAACCTGCAGGGACATTTAACAAACGGTATGAGCTACAAAGCTCAGTGAGTAATCATATCTGCAAATAACGTCACACGTATATATGAGAATAATAACAATTAAACTCTCAAACGGTTTTTGTCCCACAAATCATAGTCATTGTTGACCGCACTATATATCATAGCCATATAGGCCGCACCAAAATATTTAACCTGTTCAGATCGTAGCCCTAAGGCCGCACCAACAGTTTCATCGTTTAGATCCTAGCCCGAAGGTCGCACCAATTTAGGTTCAATAACCTAAATTCATGGTCCTAAGACCGCACCATTTAATTTCAAGGACAATTATCATATCTAACCTGTTATTTGCACATTAACTAACTCAAATATGTTAGCCACATAAACCATACGTATATAAGAGAAAATAAACATATAAATTCCCAGTTACCGTTTCTGTCCCATGTTTCATAGTCACACCTGACTGCACCAGATATCATGGCTATATAAGCCGCACCATGTGTCATAGCTATACAAGCCGCACCAGAACAGTTTCAACATTTATCATAGCCCTCAGGCCGCACCAATTGGTTTCAATAACCCGATATCATAGCCATAAGGCCGCACCATTTCCATATAATAATATCATAGCCGTATAGGCCGCACCAGTTGGATATAGCATCCAATATCATAGCCATATAGGCCGCACCAGTTGGATATAACATCCAATATCATAGCCATATAGGCCGCACCAGTTGGATATAACATCCAATATCATAGCCATATAGGCCGCACCAGTTGGATATAACATCCAATATCATAGCCACAAGTGGCCGCACCATTTAATAACATTTCATTTTATAATCATATATGGCTCACGGCTCCGTTCTTGTCATTTCATTGACTCACGGCTTATCCGGTATTGCCTTTTTATTGACTCACAGCTCCGTTCTTGTCTATCGCAGACTCACGGCTTATCTGGTATTGTCTTTTCAACGCATCTGTAAACTATCAAGTTTCGTCCCCCAAATTTGTTTCAACCTGTAACAGTCCAATCAACACATATCATATGTGATATAAGTGAGATTACTCACCTGGAGACTAGCTGCATTTAAGTTCCGGCTGTTTATTGTCTTTGCGTACACCACAACCGTTTGTCCCATACCTATTCATCCATTTCGTATCAAATGACAATAGGTTAATAACCATTTCAATTGACTCTATTACATGAGAGTTCAATATTATAACATTACAAACAATGTCTAGATGATAAACTTTCCATTTATCATCTTTTCATAAATTATACGTTTTACCGAGGCATTCGTATTGCTCTACAGTGCTCCCAAGGAGTCGAAAACTCAATTTAATATTTTTCCAGGACTTTTCAAACCATCATGGACTTATGGTTCAAGTTTGAGGTAAATCGGACAAGCCAAACAAAAGTTAGCGTTTTGAACCCCGTGCCTGGAGGGCGCACTGCGCCTGGTTCTGGGCGCACCGCGCCTGGCGCCTGCCAGGAGGGCGCACTGCGACTGGTTCTGGGCGCACCGCGCCTGGCGCCTGGGCAGTTTCCAGATCAGTCGCGATATTGCACTGTAGCACCCTGTTTTGACACATTAAGTCCTTAATCCGGTTCTTAATCATATGGGGTTTGTTCTAGGACCAAAACCCTTGACTAATAACAAGTTTTAAGCCATTAGAACCACCTTAATCACACTAATTCATGATTTAGGGTTCTTGAGCAACATTTCAATTTTTCAACAATAGCAACCTACTTTGCTGTTTTTAACATATGTTCTTACTACATGAACATGTTTAAGCCCAGAAATCATATACAAACTCCATGGATTTCACTGAAATTACAGTTTTCAGTTTACCCACAAAACCCACCAAGAACATTTCAAGAACTTGGAATACTAACCTTGTTTAACTTAGGAATCACCAATTCCAAGCTACTAATCTGATTTCTTGCTTCAACCTTCAACGAATTCCAGAGATCGTGCATCAAAATTTCTTCCCGTAGCTTCACCAAATGATCAGCCACATAGGAGAGTCAACTCTCCTATTTATACCTCCAGATTTTTCAATTTTAGTCCCTAAGTTCCATTTCTTGAACTTTTGGCACTTTTATCACATTTTATAACATATAACTTTCATTTCTTATATTTTTGCCACAAGCAAACAATATTTTTACATAATTGGTCCTTCACATGGTCAAATGACCAAATTACCCTTTTATGGTAAAATGACCAATTTACCCTTTTTCTAGTATTAACTTTCTAATACTTAGAACACCATATTAAATCATAAATATACTATGATTAACATATTAATACTTAACAAAAGTATAATGGTGTTACATTAATCACGACCATAAAATACATATAGGCACACGTTTTTTCCTTTTATCACTAGCATAGTTTAACCTATAGACATACATAAGAAATTAGACCGTGATCTTAAAATACTTATAGTCACAAGTTTTTTATTTTATCATGAAAATTATTTACTTTTAGCCACGCTTAAAATTTTTAAACATGACCATGAAATACTTATAGTCACAATTGTTCTATTTTATTATGAATATTATTTACTTTTAGACACACTTAAAAATTTAATTTGTGACCACAAAATACTTATAGTCAAATGTTTTTTTATCATGGCTATTGTTCAACTTTATCACGCATTCGAAATTAAATTATGACCATAAAATATTTATATTCATAGGTTTTTTCTTTTATCATGAATATTCTTTACATTTAGACACACACACACACACACACACACACACACACACACACACACATATATATATATATATATATATATATATATATATATATATATATATATATATATATATATATATATATATATATATATATATATATATGAAATTAAATTCCGACAATAAAATACTTATAAACGCAATTTTTCCTTAAGTCATGACCAAATCATTAAGGATGGGCGGTGTGGCCTCGCCAAAGGGCTCGCCAACCGCTCGCCTACACCTCGCCATCTACTCCGTCCTTCCTCGCCCTCGCCTTCGCTATCGGTCCCTCGCCATTCTTCCAGCAAGCTCGCCAAACTCTTTGGCAACGGTCATGTGACCGTTGAACGGTCACAAATACAAAAAAGAAATTAACTAAAAAAATCCAATTATTCTCCTATATAAACCAAACTCTCAAACCATTTTTACCACACAACTTCAATATCAAACCCCTTCTATAATTTATATCCTCTTTCCCCCAATTTTAATTTCAAAAATTATGTCATCCGACTCGTCAATTTCGATATCATCGTCATCATCTGATGATGAATTGGAAGAACAAATAGGCAAGTCAATCGAGCGTATTACGGCTCATTTACAACAAGAATTACAAAATCCATCGCCAAGCAGCGGGCCTCGTCTACACAGAAGATATATTGATCGGGGAAGAGCGGAAGCCGAACAACGTCTTTTTCGGGATTATTTTGCTGAAAATCCCACATATCCAGAGTATAAATTCCGGCGTCGGTTTCGCATGCGCAAATCGTTGTTTTTGAAGATTGTTAGCGACATGGAGGCGGCGAGTGATTACTTTAAGCAACGACCGAGCGCGTCATGTATGTTAGGATTCCACCCTATTCAAAGATGTACTGCTGTACTTCGCATGTTAGTATATGGCACACACCCTGATGCACTAGACGAGACAACGAGGATGTCCGCACGTGTCACATGAGACTCTCTTGTTAGGTAAAACTTTGAATTCAAAGGAAGTTGGTGAAGATTTTAGTTTTTCAAAAATGAGGGGTAGAATTATATATATTTTATACATTCTCAAGCCTATAAATATAGGCATTCACTTGAAGGAAAATGCACCAACAATTGTAAATTGTAATCTTATTGAGTTAATAAGATTTCTCTAGTTGCAGCCCGTGGACGTAGGATTTGCACCGAATCCGAACCACGTAAAAATCATTGTGTTCTTCTTGCTTTATTTTTGTGAGTTTGTGTGTGTGTGATAGTGTGTTTACGCTGCGTGTACCCTGTCCGATTCCCAACAACTGGTATCAGAGCTTCGGGTTTTGGAGGAGGTCTCGGTTTTAGAAATTAGAGTATGCTCTGTGGTTGCAGTTTTGTCTGATCTTCCACATCAGAAACTAATTTCTATTAATCGTATTAAAGGTGTCTTGGTACTTTGAAGAGTACTGTTCTGTCACACAAAAGTATTATAAAAGATTTGTCTCTTGTTTGTCGTAATGGCTGAAGACAAGGTTGTAATCGAGAAGTTCAACGGTTCTGACTTTAGCTGGTGGAAAATGCAATTAGAAGCATTGCTATGTCAGAAAGATTTGGAGATGGTACTTGGAGACAAACCGGAGAAAATGGAAAAAACTGCTGAAGATGCGTGGAACTCAAAGGACAAGAAAGCTAAGGCGGTTATTACGTTGTCGCTGTCAAAGAGCGTTGCTTTCAACATCATGAAGGAAACCACGGCGCGTGGTATGATGGATGCTCTGACGAATATGTATGAGAAACCGTCGGCGGCTAACAAGGTGTTCTTGATGAGGGAGCTGTTCACTACAAGGATGAATGATGAAAGTTCAGTTACGATTCACATTAACAATTTAAATTCAATTCTGTCCAGATTATCATCTGTGAGAATTAAATTTGATAATGAAACTCAAGCCGCACTGCTGCTAGCTTCACTACCTGATAGTTGGTCCGGAACAGTTACGGCTGTTACTAGCTCCGTGGGAGCTAGTGGTATGACTTTTGAAGGGGTTAGAGACTTGGTTTTGGGCGAGGATATCAGACGCAAGAATCAAGGTGGATCTTCTTCTTCTGAGTTATTAAATATCGGAAGAGGTAGAGGGAATAGCAGGAATAGTAGGAGCAGTGTGAGTCGGGGAAGAAGTTCATCTAGAACTTGGAAGAATGTGAAGTGCTGGAACTGCCAATAGGTGGGACATGTTAAGAGTCAATGTCCAAAGAAAGAATTGAACATTGCTGGTGCTGAGAGTGTGTCTAAGGATGATGCACTGATACTAAGTATGGAAAGTTCTGTAGACTCTTGGGTTATGGATTCAGGGGCTTCGTTTCACGCCATGGACAACGGAGAAACGATGGTGAATCTAAAACAAGGAGATTTTGGGAAGGTACGGTTAGCAAATGACGAGATGCTTCAAGTAACGGGCATGGGAGATATTGATCTGGTTACTTCATTGGGAACTACATGGAACTTGAAGAATGTCAGGGTGATTCCGGAGCTGAAGAAGAAATTGATTTATGTTGGTCAGCTGGATAAACAAGGACTGGAAGTAAGGTTTGGTGGTGGTAAATGGAGGGTGGTCAATGGAAATTCGGTGATTGCTCAAGGTATGAAGCGTGAGTCATTATATATGGTTGAGGTACCTGCTGAGGGAAGTATGACCGTCCCCGTTAAGCATGAAAAAATATGGTTCGCTAAATCTAGTGCTAAGAGAGTTCATTTTGCAAACATGAATTCTGGAGCCAAGGGGATGTTAGCTGAACGAGTCGGAAAGTCTAAACCATTCAGGGGATTTTGTGAAAGTGGGAGCACGGGGTGTGTTCCGGGTACAGTTACAAAGAGCCGTTGGGTTTTAAGACTAAGACTGAAAAATTCTCTCCTGTTGGAAGTTTGCAAAGTTTGGAGAGTGTTAGTGGTCCTCGGTGTATCTCTGGAGCTGGTGGAGTGTCCCAACCAGTTGAGACAGAGGATGAGTCGGCGGTGGGATTAGCCACGGCTGATTTGGAGCTAGTGGGAGCTTCAACTGGCCCTTCTAGTACTTGATGATGAGGGGCGGCTGCAACTAGAAATTGGACTAAGTTTAGCTTGTTCTTGGGATCTGGAGGCTTGGAAGACTTGGTTGTTTTAAGATTACTGGAGTTGGATGACAGTAGAGAATGACTACGTTGTTCAAAATCTTCAAGTGGGAGATTGTTAGGTAAAACTTTGAATTCAAAGGAAGTTGGTGAAGATTTTAGTTTTTCAAAAATGAGGGGTAGAATTATATATATTTTATACATTCTCAAGCCTATAAATATAGGCATTCACTTGAAGGAAAATGCACCAACAATCGTAACCTGTAATCTTATTGAGTTAATAAGATTTCTCTAGTTGCAGCCCGTGGACGTAGGATTTGCACCGAATCCGAACCACGTAAAAATCATTGTGTTCTTCTTGCTTTATTTTTGTGAGTTTGTGTGTGTGTGTGATAGTGTGTTTCCGCTGCGTGTACCCTGTCCGATTCCTAACATCTCTAGACCTATTTTGTGACCTTGCCCTAATTATGTACAAGCCACGATATGGGCGTGAACCTACTCCCAATGACATCCGACAATTGTATGCCCATCATGCACAAGTGCATGGCTTCCCTGGTATGTTAGGAAGTTTAGACTGTATGCATTGGAGGTGGAATGGTTGTCCTTCTGCTTGGCATGGCCAATACACGAAGGGTCAGTACGGATACCCGACGGTCGTGCTTCAGGCTGCAGCGTCACAGGATATGTGGATTTGGCATTCATATTTTGGTGCTCCCGGGTCGCATAATGACCTCAACATACTCAATAGTTCGGATTTTTACACAAAGTTACATAACGGCACTGCTCCGGACTCTTCGTTTACACTCCGAGGAACGCAATATCGATTTGGGTATTATCTTGTGGATGGAATCTATCCAGAGCATTCTATTTTCATCAAGACTTTGGCTTACCCAGATGACCCACAAAGGCGAAAGTTTAAAAGAGCTCAAGAAAGAGCTCGAAATGACATCGAGAGAGCATTTGGTGTATTAAATAAACGTTTTGCCATACTAGCTAAACCTTCACTGTTTACAAAAAATCTACTATGACGAAGGTCATGTTTACATGTATTATTTTACATAACATGATTCTAGAAGACGAAGGACATGTTATATGTCAATACGACGAAAATGAAGTCATTCCCAATCCACAGCCAATTCCAGTTGCGAGTGCTGAGTACCTTGAGCGAGTGCAGCTGGTGCGCAGTCGACAAATTCATGGCGATCTTCATCGTCATCTTATCGATCATCTTTGGACGGTAGACCATATTGATCTAAATATGGATCCGGTGAACGAGTACGACGGTGAATATTCATATGAAGACAATATATGAGGTCGTGTTTAGTTGGTTTTTAAGTTTAATATAGTTTGTTTTAAGTTGTTTATTTATGTTTTTAATTTTAATGTAATGTATTTTAAGTTTAATGAAATGGTTGTTTTTAATTTTATTATTGTTTTTAATAATATAAATAATTTAAAAAATAGATTTAATAAAATAGTTTAGCATGAAGTTCAGCATGTACTGACTACTACCACCATTTTTGGTCAGCATGTGCTAAACTTGCTGAATGCTGACGTGACATAGTTTAGCATGTGCTGAACATGCTAACCACTCCCTCCAGCCTAAATGACAAGTTTTCCCTCTTATCATGAATATCCTTTGCTTTTAGACAAACTAAGAAATTAAATTATGATCATAACATATGTATAGTCACATGTTTTATATTTTATTACGACTATTATTTTCTTTTAGACATATATAAAAATTTAAACAATAATCATAAAATATTTATAATTACAAGTTTTTTTTTCTTTTATCATAAATATTATTACGTCCTTTTAGACACACATCAAAAAAAGTTTTTAATCATAAAATACTTATAACCATATGTTATTTTATTTATCATGATAATTCTTTGCTTTTAGACACAAAAAATAAATTCAAATTGTGACAATAAAATATTTATAGTTGCCAATTTTCTTTTATCATGGAGCTAATAAAAGCTACATTTTGATCTTACAAAATAATTGATATGACTATACATTATCATTTCGCTACCATTTATTAATGTGACTAATTTTAACCTATAATTTAGTCACATAAAATTAGACTTATTGTGATCTTATATATACTTATCTTCTCAGTTAATAATCATCACAAGACAAATCCACATATCAAACAAAAAACTGTGACAAATGATGACATTTGTCCACAGTATTTAACTGTGGGTAGTACTTGTCACAGTTCTTATGTTAAATCGTCTCTAAATGTGTGAATAATGTTTGCAATTATCACAGTATAATAATTGAGTTGAAGTATGACTAAAACAATATTAGAATTGTATCAATGACATTTAGCCACTAAAATAAACAAAATCGTGGCAAGACTGTTTTGACAAAATTGTAGTCATTGGTTATTTTAGTACTAGTGTTGGTGATTCAAGATAAATCCCCATAAATGAAAAATGTACGAAACAATAGATACGCAATTTTGAATTTCGTCATTGTCCAAAACTTCAAATGTCATAATATTTTATGACCCGTTTCAATGCTCTTCTGATAATGCGATACAAAATTAACTAAGTTCATCATTTCAGACTCGGTGGTTATTTTTAAAAATATTTAGGAAATAGATTATAAAAAAAATAATTTCACATTTCTAATGATATGTTTATGATTATATAGTTGGAATATTTTATTGACTTGGCTTCGTAATGTCGTCGGAATTAAGTTTATTAAGTTGAATAAAGAGTAACACAAATCACAAAACAAACATGTCCACATTTGTTATCTTAAGTTCTTAACCAAGTCTATCTCTATTTTAATGAAATTGATCCAATATTTATAACTTCTAAGTTATAAATTGTAACTGAATTAATATATTATTTTATATATCGTTTAAAAATGTTACTGTTCCCTTAACTAATATGAAAAAAATACTATCTTGATACTTTGAACAATTAGAAATTTTACCTAACGAGTTTTACTAAATATGTAAATAAAATATTACATTATTTAAGAATAACAAAAACTCAAAAAGTATATTATTATGGATTTTGACTTGAGAGATACGTCGTTGCCGACAAGGTAGCGGCTTCCTTCCTGTCGGCACGGTGTTTGGTGGTGGTGTGTGGCTTCAAAATCATTGGTCATTAACCCTCTAGTCGTCTTTGCAATCCACGACTTTACCATCACAATGTATCTAATGTGTTTTTCCGACAAATAGGAGATTACTTTATCGGTTGTATGTATTAAGGATAAAACTAGGATACTATTTGTTTTTTAATAGGTATAATGTCTGCAGTATGCAAGAAAAAAGATTGTTTGTTTTTTAAGTCTGCATGCTATTAAAAAAATTAAGAATAAATAATTTGATTTTTCAACACTCAAAACTTAAATAAACTAATAATTATTGTTTTAGAACGTTGAAATTTAATTCATAGAATCATCATAACAAAATTCTATTAAAAATATTTATTCTATATTTTGCATTAAATGCTCAGCGATTTCTCCCGTAAATTAACCATATACTCTCGGTCCATTGCAGTACCATGTGCTCCAACATCGTCTTCATAATCATCAACTGGCATATGGTTATTCTGAAGCGGCACATTGGGTTCATCGTATTGATTAAAGAACTCATCGCTCAAACCCTCTTTCCGAATAAAATTGTGAAGAGCAAAACATGCAACGGTGATATTCGTTGTGTAACCAACGGAAATGGTGACATTCTTTTCAATATAGGGAAACGTGCTTTCAAGACATCGTACACATGCTCAATAACGTTCCGAAGTTTTGCATGTGAGTGGTTAAATATTTATTTACTTGTCAATGCACGTCTGCGACGAAAATCTCCAAGTCAATACCTAACATTACGATATGGAGCCATAAATCCTCGAGGGTGTGCATATGCGACATCACAAAGATCATATCTATTTGCAAAAATAATCAAATAATTAATGTTTACAATAAGATAATCTAATAATTAATGGATCCATAAACACATTACACACCTGGTGGTGGCAACAGGAATTGTGCATCTGCATATGCTAATGCTTCTGATAAAACTCTAGAATCGTGTGCTACACCTTCCCAACTGGCCACAACAAACATAAAAATCATGTTGAAGTCACAAATTCCCAACACAATTTTATAACAATCCCCTTTTCCCGTTCCCCTATATAAATCTTATTTGTTGCATGTCTAATGCCAAGTCATCAACATTGACCAAAGGTTTTGAGGTTTTAGCTCTTTTACTGGGCCTATTAAGATTTGGAGAAGTCTCCATATTCGGATCAAACAAAGCAATAGGAGGTGGATCAACAGACGAATCATGGGTTAGGTCAGTGGTCTGATGAGAAGCTCCATCATCATCCTCCATGTCATTAAAAGGGTTCTCCCTAAGTTGAAGCGTTTGGACATGAGGACATGAAGATGAACTCACCCCCGATGTGGTTTGGGTTGAGGTCCACTTGAAACTACCGTTGGTACTATATCCATTAAATAAAGTCTCACAAAGTTCTGGGTAATGCAATGAATGTGTTATTAAAGCAGTAGCCTTGGGGTGCCCCTAAAATAAAATTAAAAAAAACTAAAATAATAATATTATATATAAATGCTAAAAGTTATATATAAACGTTGGGTATTATATATAAACATACCTTCCTAAACTTATAAGATTTGTTTCCAGGAAAAACCTCTTTATAATGTTAAAGTATGGAATTAGGGTTGCGAGGGGTGGATAGCGACGCTAACTATAGTGTTAGCGATCTATCTAGTGTGGATGCGCGTATACAGGAAGCTTAAGATAGCGTCGCTATCCGCCGTAAAACGCACAAAACCCTAGATCTCGGACTTTGGGCCATATTTAAGGATTTTAAACCCTAAGGAGCCGTCATTTCACCTCTTTCAGCCTCTAGAACTCTCTCTCGAAACCCTAGGCTCTTTTTTGGTGATTTTGGCTCCATAACTCATATTGGAAGGTTGGTTAAGGAAGAAGGAGTGTGGTGGTGCAAGGAAGCTCTCTTCGAGTAGGAATCAGCAAGACCCACACTCTCTGGACCTTGGTAAGCTAGAAAGTCTCCACCTTTTTATGTTTCTAGCTTTTTCTAGTAGTTATGGTGGTGTTATATGGATGATTGGTCCCTTTATTGCTTGGTCTTTGGAGTTTGATGGAAAATTTCAAATCTTTATGACCCTAGAACCATCTCTGGAGCTTTGAGTCTAATATGAGAGTTAGTCAAACTCTATTGAATGATTTGCATGGTGGTTTTGGTTAGTTTCAAGCTTTTGGACTTAGGTTTTAAGATTTAGACATGCATAACCACAAAAGGTGGCAACTTTATGGATCTATGGTCATTTTGGGTAAGTTATGGAAGGGATTAACCCCTGGCTGAAAGGATTAAGTGCTTAATGAAGATTTTGAGATATTTGTAGTTAACATCGCTATCATGTGGAGATAGTGACGCTAACTATCGCGAATGTCCCGATCTGATTTGTGGGGATAGCGACGCTATATGCACAGTTGACTGTTGACTTTGACTTTGACTTTAACAGTTGACTTTTGACCAGTTTGATCTTTGGTCAAACTTAGGAGATTTGGGTTGCCGGGGTTTTACCTTGTTTGGGGTTCCGAATTTGCTAAGTTATGTTTATCGTTGATTAGGAGGTTCGTGTTATTTTCCAAGGGCGTGCATAGGGTGTTATCGGCTCGACGGGACAGGCGAGTCTTCTCACTATACTATGTGTGAAGTTGCATGCGTAGGTAGTACGATATTATGGGGAAAAATAAAGTGATTGTATGTTTGGTTTGTTAGGTTGTATGTGCTTATGTGTGGTCGTATGATTCGTTTCTACGACTTTGTTGGTATCGGGATAGACCAGTGTTGTGTTAAGGCTAAGTCAGGTCCCTGAGTTTGGACGATGCATGACATGTCGTACCAGGTACCACAAAGATGATGGATGAATGATGAACGATGCATGACCGGTCGTTCTGCTCGAAGGTGCTGAATGATTTAAGGTGCAGTGTCATGTTAGGGCTACACCTAGATGTTGTATGTGCCTTATGTGTATGAATGTGATGGAATATGTGGTATATTAGGAAACTCACTAAGCTTTGTGCTTACCATTTTAGGTGATTTGCAAGTAAAATATTGGAGCACGTTGCGACTGTATCGCATCCGACTTTTCGGTGTTAAGTCTTCCGGTGTTTTACATTTTGTACTAATTTTGGTATCGATGGTTTTGTATTTATTTACTATCTAAACTTTGAATAAATGATCTCAATTTTCAAACCCGTTTTATTAGTTTAACCCAATTTTATAAATGAAAATTTTATTCTTAAATTTGGGACGTTACAAAACTCATCCCATTCTTCGCCTGTTAGTATAAACATGTTTGTTTGGGGATTGTATAAGTTCTCCATTTTGTTTTTCAAATAGAACCATCCAATGTATTTGACCTTCAGATTATCATACACATTTTCATCTATTTATGTGTTAATTTCATGCTAAACATTTCTTTAAGGACATGCCCTAATTTATTCCATGGCTTTTTAAATAGGCTTAAACCTTTTCTATCCACAGTATTAACTTCTTAATGCATGTGTCCAACAAGCATTTTAGTTATTCGTTGGTCCATTGCTGTTTCTCAATCATTTATGTTAAGAATATATGGCATTTCAGCAATATTATACACAAATAACTAAAATCAGCACAAATAGAACAATATTATACACAAATTAGACACAAAATCACATTTCAACAATATTATACAACAATTATGAAATTCTGATATCAGTTTTTGAAATCAGATTTTCAGCAACATCCCATACGGAAATCAGCAACTTCGCAGACAGCAAGTTAAAATCAGCAAAAGTTCTGATTTCATACACAAATTAAATTAGCAAGTTCAAAATCAGATTTCATACAAAAAGTCAACAATTTCTGGAATCAAATTTCAGCAAATTCAAAGGTTTTCAGCAACATCACACACAATATCAAATTTCATACACATTTCAAAGGTTTTCAGCAACATCAATTTCCGGAATCAATCAAAGTTTTTCAACAAGTTTAAACACAAAAAGAACTTACCTCCTCCGACGATTATGAGTGGTGTTGCTATGATTTTCGGCGGTAGAGTGGTGGTCCGGCGAGGGCAGTCCACGATAGTAGAAGCAGGCGTGTTTGGGGGCAGCGACAACAGCACTGGCGCTGATCGACGATGCAGGCGACGACGACCGACGACTTCCTTGGGTGAAAGACGATCGACGATGTAGGCGACAGTGGGAGGCAGTGTCAGACGGTAGGAATAATGAGGGAGAATGATCGGCTGGAGAAAAAAATGGGGGAGAAAGCAGAACCGATGGGGGAGGCGGGGAGAAAAGAGTTTACTCTATAAACTCTATTTTCGTCCAACTCACATCTATAAGCAACTCTATTTTTGGGTTTATGAATAATATTACTCCAAATATAGAGTAATACTATTAATTTACATAAAAAATAGAGTTAATGTTTCACTTGTCATTTTTAGTCCTTTAACTTTTATTTCTATACATTTGTAGTTTAATTTAAATACAATAACAAATATTTACAGTTATGTTATATATTAAATGATATTAATTAGTTATATTTGTCAAAATTGAATATTTATACATCGAAATCATATAAAAGTTTATGTATAATAAATAGAACGAGAAATTTCGACAATTTTTGTAAATGCAGGAAACATAATATTATAGGAATATACATTTTAAAGTAAAAATAGTGTGAAAAATAGAGATGAGTTGAGGATGACCCACTTTTACACCATTTTTTATTTTAAAGTTAAAGTAAAAAATAGAGATGGGCTGAAGATGATCTAAGTCATCCCATCTTAATCAACCAACATTTATTGTTATAATATAGAATTGTTTGATAATCATAATAAGGGTTTAACATCCTGTAAATAAGGATATAAAATAGGCTTTTGGTCTAACCTAAAATCTAATAAACTAGTCTAAACTCTAACAAATATTAGCCTAACCCTAATTAATAATATATATTGTTGGAATACGATAGCATAAAAACAACACAGCGGAAACAGAAATCAAAATCGTATTCAACCAGGATCACAGAATCATGCACACTTTTGTAACTGTAAAATCAAGAGGGTTCAAGAAATACCTTTTAGATCTCAGATCTGATCTTGTTAGGATGACGAGAGCCCAAAGTAGAACTCCTCTAATGTAATCGCACCCAAGACAACGATCCAGCACCCGTTGATGTAGTATATACCTTTGCTTGAAGTTTTAGCACGTAATACTTAGGGTTTTGAAAGAAATCGGCCGTATACCGAGGGGTGGGAGGAGGGTGACGAAAATTAGGGTTTTGGCAGCCTCTACAACTCAGATCTAGGGTTGTATTTATAGTGCTCCTCATCCTTATCCCCTCCCTTGTGGATATTTCACTTTAGTCCCTTATCCTTATTAAGTTTCTAATTAATATACCTTTACTTTGGTATATTAATAAACTTAACCATTAAGTTTCTAATTAATATATCTTTACTTTGATATATTAATAAACTTAACCCCTAAAGTTTATTTTCGATCTCTTTTAGCTAAATCGTCTCTTGCGTGTAACCCAAAAGGACCCTACTATTTATAGTAATATTACCAACTTGTTATAACGATGGGCATATAACCAACAGTCTCTCACTTGCACTTGTTATAACAACTGTATGGTCTAATATTCCCTAACCTAGTAAGGTGTATGTCATCCATGACAAGTGCCGTGTTCATCTAATGAAACAGCCCTTGGGCAAGTGATCAAATATTCCTTTGTTCTAAAAGATATCCTTATGAACGTCTGACATGGAATCATGTCAGTCTCAGACATTCAATATTATGTTTCCCGATAGAGATTTGTGATGACCACAACAAACTGCACTATTGATTCTATATCAATTCAGTCTCGGTACGGCCGTACACTTGCTGTCAGCACCAAATCATCGAGGGGCCCATGAATATCGCTTCTCCTGTTAAGGCAGAAGGAACAAATAAACTTTGACTACACGGATCTCGCCTACTCATCATGTCATACCTGGACATTCCCTGTATGGCTGCCAGTTACGGACAACGTTGGAGAAAACCAAGGCACAACAGATTGCAGGACAAAGAATCAATGCATCTCCGCTTGAAGAATATAAGATATTACCATCTTAGAATTACTCGTGACAGATTCCATGAAGTAATCTCTAAGTGCAGGTTACTCCAATACTTAATCCCTATTAAGTACACATGAGAATTAGTGCATCTCCATGCTATGTCCATCTCTATGGACAATCTACCAATTCCTCATGTCAGCCTTGAATCAATACTTACTCCCAAAAGTATGACCGACTGTGGACAGTTTGAATAATAATTAAATTATTCAGGAAGTCAATAAAACATGCAAAATCGGAACACAATGATAAACTAATGAAATGACTGCCTTTATGCATATATTATGTTCTCCACATAATAATCTTCATATCAGATAGAGTTTTTCATTGCTTAAGTTCCCAATACAAATCAAACTATACTAACTTCACTCAAAGTCAATTCATTTGTATATCTAATGCATATGGACTTAGCATGATCGATCTTGCTTAGTCCGAGACATTGACTTAGTGATCAGACCAGCTATCTTGCCTCATCTGATATAGCTCTATTAACTGAGATGTCTCTTTTGGTAAGAACCCGGATCCTGACTGCGTACAAGAACCGTTTCTATTAGTTTTGGAAGCTACTATCAGTGTGCTTCTTTACACTGAGTTCTCCCATACTATAATGGATCAAGAATATCTTAAACATTTAAGATACTTCGTGACTTCCATCCATTTGACTTTTGCCAGGATTAGCCTAATGTCAAATCATCATGCTCAAGGCATATGATACATTAGGTCTCGTACATTATGCGATTGATCCATATGCAAGTGCATACGGGACTCAACTCATTTCATCCAGGATCTTAATGGAACCAAGACTCTGAGTTTCACTCAGTCCTAAACCCTGATACAGAAACTTGAATCCCTTATAGGAGTCTTGTATCTCTAGATCCGACTGCTCATGTACTCTAGCTTATCCTTATGAAGCACTTAGTTCTATCTCCATAGATCATGATGCTTCATATGCAATAGGTCACTCCTATGTCATTTGTAGCACAACAATTCTCATTTATTTATAATTTCTCGATATAGGGACGTTTACATGAGAAATTTGCTATCCGCATACAACATAGGTTGGACTTCAGTGCTCCCACTAGCACTGACATTTACATAGATCACTTTTGTTTCCAAAATCCCTATGAAGCACTTAATTCTATCTCCATAGATCAAAATGCTTCATGCGCATTAAGTCTCTCCTGTGTCATTTATAGCATAGCAATTCTCATTTATTTCATATTTCTCGAGATAGGGACATTTACATGAGAACTTTGCTATCTGTGTACGACATAGGGTAGACTTCAATGCTCCCACTAGCTCTGACATATACACATGACTCATCTTTACTTCTCGAAAATCCAAACTCTTTGATTTTCTCATCGAAGCAGAGATTCCAGCTATGAGATGCTTGTTTGAGTCCATAAATCGACTTCACAAGTTTACACACTCTATTAGGATATTTGGACTGTACAAAACCCTCTGGTTATGTCATATACACATCCTCTGAAAGTTTTCCGTTAAGGAAAGCGGTTTTACATCCATTTGCCATATTTCATAGTCACAGAATGCTGCGATGACAAACAATATCCTAATAGATTTAATCATCACCACTGGTGAAAAAGTTTCCTCATAATCAATCCCTTGGGTTTGAGTATAACCCTTTGCCACCAGTCTGGCTTTGTTTGTGTGTACCTTTCTATCCACGTCTGTCTTCTTCTTGAAGACCCATTTACACCAACTGTTTTAAGGTCAGGTGTTTGATCAACCAGGTTCCAAACTTGGTTATCATACATGGATTTCATCTCGCTCTCCATCGTCTCTTTCCTTAAGGCAACCCAAGGGGTCTGCCACGACTTCCGATAATTGGTAGGGTCACAATGATCCACCAGACATTCATCACCTTCGTCAACATGTAATTCATGAAAACCAGGTGTATGACATCCTTTATCAGTTTCTCGAACAGAAGATGGAGTTATGTCAGATTCCTCAGCAAACTCTTACTGAGTCTCAACAGGTTTTACTACCTCTGGTTGAGTGCTAGTGCCAACATCAGGCTCTTTGATCCTTTGAGTCTCATCAAGATCAGTCAGGCTCCCACTGATTTCTTGAATACCAGCTTCCTATCATAGAAGACTGCCATTTATACAACATCATACTGTTGTCAAAATGCTTATTATATCCAAGTACTCTAATGGAATAACACTTCTGTTAATCGGCGTCCTCTGAGCTACACGGTAAACCGTAAATCTCAAGACCCCAAATTTCAAAATATGCTAGTGAAGAAACATCTACACTCCATATTTCTCAGACAGTGTTTATAGAACCTTTTGTATTGGTGCAAGGGTTAGGACTCTATTGTCTCTAAGGTTTAACCTCAGACATAGATTAGAAGCATAATACAATCCATCATAAGTCGAACCTTTATGTTCGATTATAACTCAGACACACCATACGATGCTCGTAGCGTTCTAAGTGGATTTGACTGTTGAAACAATTTTCACAGTCCATTAGATGATTGTATAATCTTTGACTAAGAAACTCTTTATCCGCACTTGGATTTAGAATTCTTATCCTTTGCTCATTTGATTCAATACTCTGTTCTTGAAGTACTGATCACCATATTGGTTTCAAACTCAATAGAGTATTTTAGACGGTTTAGTGGAAAAAACTGAACGGTCCAAATACATTAGATGTACAAGGTCCAACAGATTCTCAGCCTTTGCCCGCAATAACTTGTGAGCAGTGCATAGTTATCTCTTTATGTAGACAAGAATAGCAGTTATCATAAGACTTTCAGTCAAATGATCTCCAGAATCCTATCCATCTGGAGTTCTGGTAGCTTCTTTCAAGTTTACAAAACCAGACAATTCCACTCATACCATTAATCCAAACATTTGGATTCTCTTGAATCAATATTTTCGAACTATTGTTGTGAACCAGTTCTCATAGATGTAATGACCATAAATTTGTTCCAAAATAACTTTTAAAATAACTTTTATTTAAAACAACCTTTATTTAAACCAAGTCAAAACCATCTGATGAAACAATGTTCACATCAACAATCTTCAAATTGCAAAACCATAAACTAAAACACTATAGAGAAGTTGGTTCCTAATCCTATGGATGAAAGCAAGCTGCTTGTAGTCCATGATTCGATCCAGCTCTCCATGGTTTGTGCCTCTGCTTTATTCCAGTCTCTGCCCATTAAAATGGCAATACTGGTCATAAGCAAAGCACTTATGGAATTACAAACATACCTGAAGTGCCATACTCTTTGGCTTGCAACTACTTCTATTGCATCAGAAATCTTGAGCATTTATGCCTTCCATGTCCCACATCCTTTCAGTGGAAACAAAATCTTCCCCAGGATTTCAGTATTGAGGTTTCTTTAGGAAAATCATTCCCTTGGTAGGGTTTGTCCTTTTCCTTTTGACACCTCCTTTAGGAACTGTGGTGTTGGATTCCCTAGCCATGTAAAGTTCTGCTTTCCTCAACATGCTATGTAATCTCTCGAAGGGTCCTTTTAAGTTCTATATAATGAAGTCCAAAATGAACTAATCATAAGAACTAGTCAGCGAGTTAAGGACAATGTCCGTGACTAACTCCCGACTTGTTGGAAATCCCAACCTCCACATTTGGTCAACGTACCCTCTTATGCTAAACATATGGGTATTGACTCTCCATCCTAATAACAGCCTACATCCAAATAATGCTTTCATGACTTCGAATCGTTCCCATTTAACCTGCTCTTGGATCATGTCCTTAAGCCGGTTAATCATGTCAAAGCACCAAGACCCCACAATCTTCTTTGAAGCTCGAGAATCATATTGTCTAACATGAAATAAGCAACCTTATTCGAATCATTTAGACGTCTAAGATGATTGACCGTCTATTTCAGCACTAGTGGATCTGGCTGGATAATCCATAGGAACTTGTTCCTTAATCATATAAAATTTCCCTCGACATTGAGTACTCTTCTCAAGTTCTGGAACCAACACGCATAATCTATGCCGTTGAACTTACTTTGATCAAGGAAGCCACGCAGTAAAAAAACTTGTAACTTTCAAACTTTCTTTGGTTGACATCTAAAATAGAGTTTTGTTTAGTTTGATTAACCCTTAGTAAATTAATTATCCATAAAATTATTTTACTTAAGGCTAGAATCCATATTTCGCTTCTGGTGGTGAAGAGGTATGCCGTAGTCACCCCCAGAAGTTATTTAGGTAGGCAATACTCTTTTGCCAACTTCAATCTCTATGAAGCTTCTAGGTCTTTTGGGATTCATTGAATCTGATCAATGGCATGTTTAATCCCATCATGCTCATCCTCTCTCTCGTGACGGGTATGCCGCGGATCACGAGTTTGGATGGTAAATCGACCACGAAGACCCACGTGACACCCGGCCCATGATTCATGAGTTATCGCGAGTATCACATCATTTTGGCCGAGTCCAATCCGACGCGTTGGCTATAGCACTTCCCACGCCGGAAGGGCCCGGTTAAATGTGTGGTTCTTTGTGGGTAGCATGAGATTCACATTTTCATAAAACGGGATTTCGTTTCGTTAAGTTAAAACATTTTAACTTTCTTTTTGGCAAAAAGGTCTTCTAAACTTTTAAAATCCGTCTTACAATTGCCAATAATTTTAAAACATGTTAACAACTTTTAACAATCTAGTTTTACATATATCATTCTTGTTAAAACACTTTAACCTTTTAATTGGCAAAAGGGTCAATTTAAACTTTTAAAACCGGTTTGAAATTGCCAATTTGACTTTTGAAAAATCTATTAACTTTTAACAAATTTTTCTTACTTGTGTATTTTCAGTAATACTTTTATCATGAAACACTGTTCTATCAAACCCTTTCGGTAACTCCACTCGATAAAATGTGACAGGCGGTGAGGGTGGTAAGCAATGAATGCTGTTTAAAAACCGACCTCATTAGGAATCAAAGAGACCTCCTTCAACCTTCTACACATTTAGAGTAGGTGAGCCTAGTCACGGTCTGACCAATGTTTTTATTTTAAGTTATACATATAGATACAATTCTAATATATATATCATTTAAATTTTTTTTTAAGTATTCTTTGAAAATTATGTTTAACTATTAATTCTATTAAACACGCAAGGATGCGGTGTTAATAATTAATTTAAACAATCATCCATAAATTTTGAAGCATTTTAAACTTTGTGTTTAGCTATTAATCCTATTGAGCATGCAAGCATTCTATGTCAATGATTAATCTAAACAATCATACAATACTAAAATCACCATTTTATAACAAGAAATATGATTTCAAAAACGACCGTTGCGACGCGGAACACTAGAAAACGCGACGCGGTAATCAACAGAACACGATCATCACAAGAACGACGCGGCGCGGAACACTAGGAACCGCGACGCGGCAAAACCCTAATGATCGTAACTTTAGAGAAGACCGCGACGCGACCATTCAAGGACCGTGGCGCGGACGTCGACAGATTCAATAATTCAAAGAAAAAAAACGATTTTTTAACAATTTTAATCGAATCAAAACAGTACAAAATCATGATAAAGTGTCTCTGATACCACTGTTGGAATACAATAGCATAAAAACAACGCAGCGGAAACAGAAATCAAAATCGTAATCAACCAGGATCACAGAATCATGCACAGTTTTGTAACTGTAAAATCAAGAGGGTTCAAGAAATACCTTTTAGATCTCAGATCTGATCTTGTTAGGATGACGAGAGCCCAAAGTAGAACTCCTCTAATGTAATCGCACCCAAGACAACGATCCAGCACCCGTTGATGTAGTATATTGACAACGCCTAGTGATATCAAGTATTTTAGGCGTTGTTGAGTCCTGTTCTTGATAAAATTATATCAAATATGCATGGGTATTCTCACTTTTCGTGTCAGGACTTGTTTGGAGAAAAAGAACAGAAACAGGGACTAAAAGTGTATAAAAAGGAAGAAGTTGGAAAGAATGCAAAATCAGAGAAACACGCATGCGCGCTGCGGAGTTCTATTACGCGCGTCGCGTGTGTATGGCGGTGGAACACATTTGAATGACGAAAAAACGGGGAACGGATAAGTACGCGCGCCGCGGATTTCACTTCTGCGCGGCGCGGTCACGGGAAATTTGCAACTATAAATAGAGGCATTTCCAGCCGAAAACCCTAGCAAAGACCAGGTGTAAACATCGACCTAGCAGCTCTTTGACTCGAGGATTCCATTTCAGAAGCTATCATTTGGTATTTTCATGTTTTCGATCTTATTTCATTTTAGTTGGATATTTGTAAGCTTTGGTTTGAATCTTTGGGTGTGACAACCATTGATCCCAAGCTTAGGTTTTGGTTTTAGTAGTAATTGGTTACTGTTTTATGTTTGGAATTTGGATTTGGTGAATAAAAGCATTCGGTTACGTTTAATATTGATTTTTCGATATGTTTGGGTGTTTGTGTTTGCTTATATGATTGATTGTGTTTTGGATATTGTTGGGATTGTTTTCCTTTGCTGAAAACAGTAGTTAAATAAGTTAGGGTTAGCATTAAGCTTGGCTAGTAACTGTTCAATAGAACTGTTAGTTATTAACTAGCTTATGCTGTGCTTGGTTTTGCTAGTTTGAATGCCTTCAATTGCTTCTGATTCAGAGATGTACTTCTGAGTTCAGAAAGTAACTAGGTCATTTGAGCATAGCTTAGCTTAGCTTTGGTGTGTTTGAACATTGTTTGAGGTAGTACGATAGAAATCAATTCCTCCGACTATAGCTGTGACACTATTAGTTGGTAATCTCTCATCTAGTCTAACCACGTAGCTCCTGTGGATCGACCCTGACTGCACTATACTAGTGAATGTTAGGTTATCTCTTATTTTTGACCGCATGACGACCTCTGCGTGTACGTCAAATTTTGGCACCGTTGCCGGGGAGCTGTGAGCTTAGGTTAGGTGAGTTGTAGGACTTAGTTTCTGATTTTTGATGTTTGATTTTAGTTTGCTGATTTTTGGTATGTGTACATCCTTATGATGGGTGATTACATGTACCCGGATCAGTATGAGTATTATAAAAATCCGGCCGACACCTGTTACGAGGATGATTGCTACAATGGATCATTCAATGACAATGGATGGCGGACCGAGGAGTCATCTCAGCCTGAGAATTCTGCGACTTGGGCCCAACTTTGGGTATTCATGTATAACAACTACCATGAGCAGAAGGACCAGGCTGAAGCTCTTAAAAAAGTGCAAGCTTCTTTAGATAGGTTAGAGGAAAGTTGGAAATGTTCGCCACCTTCGCCAGAACCGGAGGTGAGTGATTTTTATACCAATGATAATGTGTGTGAACTTGCATCACCTGAATATGTGATGGAAGGGCATGCACTGTGGGAAAATCAAGAGACCATTGAGATGGTCGAAACGGTTGTTGAGGAAGAGGTGGTAGGTGACAATGCTACCTTTGACTCAACAGCTTTTGATGTTTTTGAGGGTTTTGAGAATGTTGAGCTGGTGATGAGTGAATCTGTACCATCATCAGACAATTTGGTTGATAAGGATGTTGTGGAGGGGACTGTAAGTGACAGTACAGATCCCAGCCCAACAATTCCCGAATTTGTTGAAATTGTTGATGTTTTTGAGGAAGGGGGTGTAGATGACAATACTACCCCCGAACCCATGATTTTTGAAAATTTTGAGAAATTTGAAAGCAAGGATCTGATGATGGGTGACTTTGTACCACCATCAGATCAAACCAGTCGCTCACTCTTGGTTCCGATCCACCTGTTGGACGATGATCAAGAAGTTGATGCTGACGAATTGATTTTTGAAAATAATAAACATGATGTTATCACCACTCATGATCCATTCATGAATGGAAAATTAGATGTAATCAATACTATCGATGAGGAGATATGGAAGCATCCTGATATGATGCCTTCCGATTCCATTCGATTGGAAAATTTTTATTGGTACTGCAAACCAAAATTGCAACCTGAAGATAGCATGCGAGACACTAGCAAACGAGGTGCAAAACAACTATTGGAAGCGGCACTGGGCGCGCTTCATGTCAAGCCTTTGACCTTGAAGAGATGTAGAAGGAAGGACCGAGCTTGGAGGTTCAAAGCCACCTCCAAGCATTCACGGGAGCTAACCAGAAAGCAACAACCATGTAGCAGCAGGAGAATTAGCAAGCCATTCGACCCAGGGAAGTTTGAGAAGCAATGGGGCAACGAAGGGACGGTGGTGACTGAAAATCAGCGAAGGAAGAAGGCGTATGATCCACCGTAGCTGTAGCAGGAACAACACGTCTGGCTGAAGACGTTAAACTTAGCGCTTGTTGGGAGGCAACCCATCGTGTCATAGGTAGGTTTTATATTTCTTAGGATTAATTTAGAAAATACATCAATCTTTTACAGGTATCGGTGGTCTGAAGTAAGTGTGGGGTCGTGTGAAAGGTTTTTGAAAATTTCAAGACCGCGCCGCGGATTGTTTGCATTGCGCGACGCGGGTTCGAAACTCAACTCGATGCGCAGGGGTTTATTTGGCGATACGCGCGTCGCGGAAACGGGAAATGCGCGCCGCGGGAAACGATCAGACGGTTTTTGCCCTTATACGGTGAGCCGCGGCTCACAACTCAAATCACACGACTCGGAGCTCTGGTGATCAAAAAATTTCTTGCATTTTTTCTTGCTTATTGTGTTTCTACTACCAAGGTATTGTCTTTTAACTATCTATTAGTTGTTTAAACTAGTTATTAGGTAGTTAATTTTAGGGTTTTATTCCAAAAAGTTCAAAAACTTAGAATCACTAATGCTAGCTCATCGGGTGTTTATTTTGCCAAATGGACACCCTGGATGAGCTAGTCGGCATTTAGGCTACCTTGTGGTATGATTAAAATGAGTTTTAGCAGGTTAAAATGGGGATTTTGATCCCGGGTTTTGAAACAGTCGTACGCCGCGCCGCGCCCTTGCTCTTGGGCCGTGCCGCGGTGCGACTAGGAAGACAAGGACTGATTTTGCAAAATTTTTGTTTTGTGGCTATGTTTCCTTTTTTGCAGACAATGTTTAGATTGGACCATCCCTTCCTTCAGTTCCCAGCAGAGCGGGATAGTTCGGTGGAGTACATTTCGCGGCGGGACGCACTGACCAGTCGCCGAGTTCTAGAGGCGACTGTTATAGACCGAGACGTCCTGAGGGACGCAGGGCTTTGGGGCGAGATCGAGCCGTTTCTGCATCGCACCTGGACTCACGAGGAGGCATCATTTACCTGCCGTGGGTGGGACAGGATCATGGCCACTGATGAGGACGTGGTCTACACGGAGTTGCTGCTGGAGTTTGTTTCTACCGTCCAGTTCGCACCTCGGGCGGGGGACCCATTCTCCAGGTTGGTGCGGTTTCGTTTGGGAGGTGTGCACAGGGAGTGCAACCTCCGGGAGTTCGGGAGGCGCACAGGCATCTACATCGAGCAGGACCTCCAGCACCGTTACTTCACCCGGTTCTTCGGGTCATGCATCCAGGGGGAGCCAGAGCGCCCTCCCAACATGGAGGTTTGGGCACCATTGTCCAATGTTATGTATGAGGCGGGGACCTCGAGGGAGAGCCACCTCCGCGACCCACTTCACCGCCTCATGCACCGGATTGTCTCCACCTCCATCATGCATCGGGAGGGGGGCGAGAAGGTGTCGGGCGATGATATGACATATTTGTGGATCCTCCTCGACCCGTCCCGATTCCTCCATCTTCCCTACGCCCTCGCGATCGCTCTCTCCACCCACGCGGCCGGCGCCTCCACCAGCAGTCCACTAGCCAGGGGGTACTTCATTACCCGCCTGGCCCGCTCATATGGCATTCTCACCGCCCCCGTGGCAGCCTCCTTGACCGCTCTGCCTCCATCGCGCACTACAGCACGCGCCCTGGAGAGGATGCGGCTCACTGAGCTGCAACGCCCGGGGCAGTACATCCGGGCACCGACTGAGCCTGCTGAGGCACCCCAGCCCGCATACGCCCAGCCCGGCAGGAGACGCCGGAGACCAGAGCCGGCACAGCCAGAGCAGATCGATCCATCAGCCCTCCGCCGGTTGGATGCCAGGGTCACGCGGATTGAGGGTCAGCTCACGAGAGTCTTGGACCAGCTTGAGTGGATCGGGGAGGCACTCATCCAGACCGCATCAGCACAGGGCAGGCATCCCCGACCATTCCCAGCCAGGTCCCACGATCACGAGGCTGGACCCTCCAGGCCACCGGGTAGTAATTGATGTTCTTTTTCTTTTTCTTTTCTTTTCATATTTTTTTTTTGGGATATATGTACAAACCTATGACACATCTTTTTGTATATTTTGTTCATGCTTTATTTTTGTTATGTCTGTTTTAAATTGTTTGTTAAGTGATGCATGATATACCAAATTGAGAGGGAGTTGTCTCAGACAAGTGTGGGGTCACCGTGCCCCCTCTACTTGTCTTGACCACCGGCGTGTCCTACTGTAGCGCTACAACTCCAGCATATGAATCAAGGATCCGATTGTACGCAATTATACCTGTGATATTGAGCACCAAGCAGGCTACCGTCCAAAAAGGGGTAACTCTTTCTCCCTTGTTTTGAATTAATTTTTGTACAACGAGGACGTTGTACGGTTTTAAGTGTGGGGTGTGGACGGTCGAAAGAGATATTTTTGAAATTTTTGCAGAAATGATCAAAATTTTCAATTTTTAGCAATATTTTTCAAAATTTTTAATGAATTGCAATTTTTGAAATGAATGGTTTGTGATTGTGATAGCACTAGTATTTTTCAAGAAAAACTATTTATTTGTGATCATGCTATTAGTTAGTCAAATAAGTTGAGTTTAATGAGTTAGAAGATTGATTTGTTTGAGGATTGGAATTTAGGAAGGAAAAGTCAATCTGTGGCCTTTGTTGTTCGAGCCGGTAGGTCTAAAATGGGTGGACCTTACGCACCTTACCACCTAAGATCGTCTGGTCTGGGATGGTATTTCTGAAAGCTCGCTACACGGACAACATCGAAAGTCATGGACAATTCCTTAATGGCCTTTAGAATCTGAATGAGTAAGTACACTTTATTGTGGACAGAAAGTTTGTAATCAAGGGTTCTTTAGAAAGCCATGAACTCCAAAGAACAACTCAATTATGTTCTCACGAACTATTCCACTCTAACTCGGGGGACAATAAACTTTGAAACTGAACACAGTCAGAAATTGTTTGATTCTTTATTATAATTTGTTAAAAACTCTCTTGCTTGAGGACAAGCAAGGCACAAGTGTGGGGTGTTTGACAACGCCTAGTGATATCAAGTATTTTAGGCGTTGTTGAGTCCTGTTCTTGATAAAATTATATCAAATATGCATGGGTATTCTCACTTTTCGTGTCAGGACTTGTTTGGAGAAAAAGAACAGAAACAGGGACTAAAAGTGTATAAAAAGGAAGAAGTTGGAAAGAATGCAAAATCAGAGAAACACGCATGCGCGCCGCGGAGTTCTATTACGCGCGTCGCGTGTGTATGGCGGTGGAACACATTTGAATGACGAAAAAACGGGGAACGGATAAGTACGCGCGCCGCGGATTTCACTTCTGCGCGGCGCGGTCACGGGAAATTTGCAACTATAAATAGAGGCATTTCCAGCCGAAAACCCTAGCAAAGACCAGGTGTAAACATCGACCTAGCAGCTCTTTGACTCGAGGATTCCATTTCAGAAGCTATCATTTGGTATTTTCATGTTTTCGATCTTATTTCATTTTAGTTGGATATTTGTAAGCTTTGGTTTGAATCTTTGGGTGTGACAACCATTGATCCCAAGCTTAGGTTTTGGTTTTAGTAGTAATTGGTTACTGTTTTATGTTTGGAATTTGGATTTGGTGAATAAAAGCATTCGGTTACGTTTAATATTGATTTTTCGATATGTTTGGGTGTTTGTGTTTGCTTATATGATTGATTGTGTTTTGGATATTGTTGGGATTGTTTTCCTTTGCTGAAAACAGTAGTTAAATAAGTTAGGGTTAGCATTAAGCTTGGCTAGTAACTGTTCAATAGAACTGTTAGTTATTAACTAGCTTATGCTGTGCTTGGTTTTGCTAGTTTGAATGCCTTCAATTGCTTCTGATTCAGAGATGTACTTCTGAGTTCAGAAAGTAACTAGGTCATTTGAGCATAGCTTAGCTTAGCTTTGGTGTGTTTGAACATTGTTTGAGGTAGTACGATAGAAATCAATTCCTCCGACTATAGCTGTGACACTATTAGTTGGTAATCTCTCATCTAGTCTAACCACGTAGCTCCTGTGGATCGACCCTGACTGCACTATACTAGTGAATGTTAGGTTATCTCTTATTTTTGACCGCATGACGACCTCTGCGTGTACGTCATATATACCTTTGCTTGAAGTTTTAGCACGTAATACTTAGGGTTTTGAAAGAAATCGGCCGTATACCGAGGGGTGGGAGGAGGGTGACGAAAATTAGGGTTTTGGCAGCCTCTACAACTCAGATCTAGGGTTGTATTTATAGTGCTCCTCATCCTTATCCCCTCCCTTGTGGATATTTCACTTTAGTCCCTTATCCTTATTAAGAATCTAATTAATATACCTTTACTTTGGTATATTAATAAACTTAACCATTAAGTTTCTAATTAATATATCTTTACTTTGATATATTAATAAACTTAACCCCTCAAGTTTATTTTCGATCTCTTTTAGCTAAATCGTCTCTTGCGTGTAACCCAAAAGGACCCTACTATTTATAGTAATATTACCAACTTGTTATAACGATGGGCATATAACCAACATATATAACTATTGAGATCAACAAAATAAAAGAGCCTTACGTCTCTTATGGCATCTTTTGATCATATTTATCAATACAATTCATTTTGCCGAAAGTGTAAATAGAACGAGAAACGAGGGTTATATTTGAAACTTCACCCAAATGAAACTTCCCGCCTTTTTAATTGTTCTCTCAATTTCAGCTCAAAATTCGATGAACAAAAACATATCGTCTGCTTGGATGATTTTACCATCGGGGAAATCGCATCTCGGCCGCTCATCGTTAGATGTCTACGTGGCAAATCTTCTCTGATGCCGGGAATAGTTTCCGGTGGCAATGCTCCCACGTCAAGCTCTTAGGTGAGCCACAAAAAGCCCCAATTGAGAAACCTAGCTCTCCTCACTATCTCCCTTCTATCGCCGATCTCCTAGTTCAAGGTATTATCTTCATACATCGCAATTTCATATCTAAAAGTCGAATATTTGTGTATTAGCTTTGGCGGCATGATATATAATATGAGGAAAGTGATAGTTTATTTGCAATGTTTTCATAAGATGAGGATGAATACGAAACACTGAATTGATGCATACGAAACTGTATAAACACAGACATGTCTATGTAAATTGGTGTGTACAAGCTCAATCTAAGATTCAGTTCAAGTACGTGTGTACAGATACTCAGTAATTGAGTTGAGTTGAAGCTGTAAAATAATGGAATTAGCACACACAGTAGAGTGTTGAGTAATAAACCATTGCTTGTTTCCAAAACAGGATATTCAAAGCTATACGACAATCAAAGTGATGAAACTGAGACCCCTCCGTCTTTCCAAACTGGATTGGGGAAACCAGTTGCTGTGAAGCAATCTTCCTTGGTGAAAGCATCTTCTATTCTTGAAGATCAAGATAATGGAACCACTGGTATCTCCAAAGCAGGATATTCAAAGCTATATGAGAATCAACATGGTGAAATTGAGACCCCTCCTTCTTTCCGAACTGGATTGGGGAAACTGGTTGCAGTGAAGCAATCTTCTTTGGTGAAAGCATCATCTATTCTTGGAGATGAAGATGATGGAACCACTGTTGGGTATTCAAAGCTACACAAGAACCAAACTGGTGAAATTGAGACCCCTCCTACTTTCCGAACTGGATCTGGTAAACCAGTTGTTGTGAAGCAATCTTCTTTGTTGAAAGCATCATCTATTCTTGGAGATCAAAATGATGGAGCAACTGTTCTTTCCAAATCAGGATTTTCAAAGCTATACGAGAATCAAAGTGATGAAGTTGAAACCCCTCCAACTTTTAAAACAGGATTAGGGAAACCAGTTGTTGTGAAGCAAGCTTCATTAATGAAAGCATCATCTATACTTGGAGATCAAGATTATGTAGCCACTACAGATACAGGTTATTTTGTTTGTAACCTCATTGTAAGATTGATCAGTGTTATCTTAAATGCTAATGAAACATGAAAAGTTTTCATTAGCTGGATTGTTGTTTTGTTTTGAAACAGGATGTGTGAAGGTAACTGAGGATAATAACAATGGTCAAACTGAGACCCCTTTGACTTTTCAGACTGGATCTGGAAAATTGTTTGCAGCAAAGAAGTCTTCCATGGAAAGGGCATTATCTATTCTTGGAGACCAAGATGAAGGTAATTATTTACTTTTTCTTTTCTCATCAATTTAAGGTTAAGTTAAAAGTACTATTATAATATGACAGATTGGACAGGTGGATCATTCGGGCAAGATGATGGAACCGGTTTCTTGAATTCCATGTTCCAAACAGGGTCAGGAAAAGCTGTAAATATAAACTCAACAGGTCTAATCAAAGCAAAATCATTGTTAGGGTTTGAAGAAAATTCTGTTCTTTCTACTTCTAAACCACCACCAATCAAGTTTCAAACAGCTGGTGGAAGATCTGTAAAAGTTTCTGGTGATGCGTTGAAACGAGCAAGAACACTTTTAGGGGATCCTGAATTAGGAAATTTCTTAAAGGAAGGGACCAATAAGAACATGTTGGATAAAGAAAATAATGTGTCTACTCCTTTTAGTGATGTAATAATACCAAAAGCATACCAAAAATCTAGTAACTTCATTTCTGCAGTAAAATCCGTTTTATCTGAAAAGAAGACTGCAGCCAGGTTTGAAAATATAGGTTTGAGAAGTAATTTGATTAAAGAATTTGATGCAGCCGAAAATGATAACACTATCAAGGAGTATAATCGTGTACCATTGGTGGATATTTCAAATAATATTAGTTTGAAAAATGAAGTCACTGGAGAAAAAAGGAAACCATCCAGTCGAATATATCCATCTCCATTTAAGAAGCCCCGAATTTCCAAATTCGTCCCTCCATTAAACAAAAAGTCAACAGTAGTTTGTAACGGTAATTCCAAATACAGTTAAAAAATTCTTCAACTTTTTCTTGTTTTGTTAAAATTACAAAGCATTTTTTGCATTAGGTATAATTCCCAAAATACCCGAAGTGTCCTCAAGCTGCAAAAAAATAGTTTCCACTCGATACCCTTTTCAGTTTTCTCGCAAGTACATTAAGGAGTACTTTGAAGAGCCTCCATTCTTTCATAAAATGGTCAGTACACAATACATGTTTTAGTTTTGTTTCTTGATATATTTTATTTAATGTATTAATGTCAACAGTTTGAAAACTTGCCTGAATGGTTAAGAAAGATAAATTCAGAGAATTCAAAGAAACACATGTTTGAAGATGAATCTGGTTTAAAAAGCATTGGTGTGGATACTTTCACTCACATGTTGGTTCAATTAGGATGTTCAATTTCAAAAGAGTAAGTAAATACATGATTTTTATAACATTATTTCTTATCTTTTATCTTGGAGTGTAAATTTATTATTTGTTCAATTTAGGTGGATTACAAATCACTACAGATGGATAGTATGGAAACTTGCATGCTATGAAAGATGCTACCCTGCTAAATTTTCAGGAAAACTTTTGACTGCTTCCAATGTTTTAGAGGAATTGAAATACAGGTAGGATTTTTCTGTTTTGTTAAAATTGAAGTCACTGCTATTGACTTTGATAGTTTGATATGATATTTAATTAATTTATTTCTTTTTGCAGATATGAGAGAGAAGTCAACAATGGTCAAAGATCAGCTTTAAAAAGAATTCTTGAGGGAGATGCACCTCCTTCTTCCCATTTAGTACTTTGCATAGCATCTATACAATTAAAATGTAATGAAGAACAAGATGAAGATATTCTTTCTACAGTTACAAGCATAGAACTAACAGATGGATGGTAAAAACAGAAATTAAAAAATTGTAGGTTTTAATCTGCGATCATTTTTTATGTTTGAATTCTTTGTTGTTTTCAGGTACTCAGTGAACTGTCTCTTGGATGATTTACTTTTGAAACAACTTGTTGCTGGAAAATTGTTCGTGGGACAAAAACTCAGGGTAACTTTGTCATTTCCATAATTCAATGATTCAATCACAATATTCTTATTATGATTTTTTCTTTCTAACTATCAAATTAAAGATCTGCGGAGCTAGTTTAAGCGGTTGGAATGCACCCGTCTCACCTCTTGAGGTCGGTTTCAAGTAAAATTTTCATGTTTTTTTTAGTTATTTTAAGTTTGTGAATTATATGTTTTTTGGTTTTAATTTATAAAAACTTGTTAAACTAGGCATCAAGAACGATTAGCTTATGCTTACACATGAATGGGACATATAAAACTCATTGGGCTGAACGCTTGGGATTCTGTAAGAATTAATTACATATAATTAATTATTTACTGTCTTCTCTTTTATTCTCATGCATTTTTTTTTGTTTTATTTAAGGTAAAAAAGGTTGTGTTCCATTAGCCCTAAATTGCATCAAAGGTTCTGGAGGGGTAGTTCCCAGTACATTAGTTGGTGTCACTCGTATATACCCTGTTCTATACAGGGAAAGGTATGTTAAAACTAATAAAAAAATTTACTTTTTTTTTTTAATAATTAAAAACACATTTATTGTTTCTTACAATAACATTCAGGTTAAGTGACGGAGGTTTTGTGGTGAGATCAGAGAGAATGGAAAGCAAAAGGATGCAATTGTATGACTACAGGTAAACTATATTTTAATTTGTTAAACCGTACTCTTATATATAATATAAATAATAAACATAGAGATTTATATTTTTCCATTTTTAGACGTACAAGCATCGTGGAGGGCGTAATGTCCGAATTCCAAAGAGGGTTTAAAAGCTTCCAAATTGATACTCACCAAAACGACGAAGGAGAGAAAATTTCACTTTTATTAGAAAAATCCGCAGAACCAGAAGTTATAATGGCTGAAATGACCTCAGAACAACTCACTTCATTCGCTACTTACCAAGCAAAAATCGAGGTAACCCATGTTAAAAAGACGTAAACGCCCTTCTCAATCTAATTGATGTAGTTGTTTTGTAGGCAAGTAGACAGTCGGAGATGGAAAAATCAATTAAAAAGGCGTTAGAGGAAGCCGGACTAAATAGGAACGAAGTCAACACGCTTATGAGAGTCAGAGTTGTTGGTTTAACAAATAAAAATAATATTCACAAAACCACCCCACAACAGGGCTTGATAACAATCTGGAACCCAACTGAGAAACAGGTGAGAATCACACAAGAAATAGCAATGTAATTTCGTTTATTCATTTTTCTTATTATTACATAATAATATTTCAGCAATCAGAATTGGTTGAAGGGCAAGCGTATAATGTTGCGGGTCTTACACCTGTCAACTCTGATTCATCTACTATTTATTTGCGTGCAAGCGGATCTACAAATAAATGGCGCCCGTTATCTCCGTTTTCAACCCAACACTTTCTGTAACTTCTTTTTCACATTCGGATACATATTTAATATTTTAATTTTTTTCTCACTCACTAAATTAATTTTTTCAGACCATTTTTTAGTCCTCGAAAACCAGTAACATTATCGAAAATGGGCGAAGTTCCAATCTCAAGGTAACTGATTTTCTTGCTCATGGAATTTGCAAGTAAATAAAGTTAACATTCAAGATTCTTTTTTTTTTTTTGTAGTGAATTTGATGTTGCTGCATTTGTGGTGTATGTGGGTGAGGTGCATAAGTTTGGTCATGAAAAGAGGCAATGGGTTTTTGTGACAGATGGTAGTTGTTGTAATTTTCAATCAAATCCACATGAGCTTTCGGATTCATTGCTTGCAATCAGTTTCTTTTCACCATCTGTTGACTGTGATTCCATTGTACCAATAAACTACAATCTTGTAGGATCAACGGTATGAGTATTTGGTTTTTATTATTAACATTAAAAAATTATAAATTAAATTAAATTTTTATTCCATCAGGTTGGGTTTTGTAATCTGATAAAGAGGGCCAAGGACCAAAGCAATTGTATATGGGTGGCTGAAGCCACTGAAAACTCTACTTACTTTTTAAGTTATGATAGTGGTAATTCAAAACACTTGAAGGATGCAGCTGCTTCTGCTGATCGATGGGCAAAATCGTCCACTTTGGTATTAATTTCAAAAATCAAAACTTATTTTTATGATCCTAATACAAGTATAATAATAATTGTGAGTTTTCTAAATGCAGATAATTGAGAAGCTAAAGGGAAAAATATCATCTATGGTTGCTAGAAAGGTATAGCTTCTTTTCTCCAAAGGTGGTCAATTTCACATTTTTTTTTGTAACAACTATTATTTGTGTACACTGTACAGTAGATGAAATGGAAGCTCCAATTTCTTTTTCTTTTATGGTATAACTAACGGCAAATGTTCTTTGGCCAAAACCCATAAGATGAAGTGTGTTATTGGTTTTAGTAAACGTCCAAACTTTTATAATAGTTTCATAATCTGACTTTTTTTGCTAATAGCAAGGGATGAAACCACGAAAATTATTCATATAACGAAATACAAAGTTTGAATCAAAGTTGTGATTTTATTAACAGATGAACAATATATAAAATTCTTGATTATTAATTACCAACAAAGGGGTTATTTACTTATTTAATACAATCTCTATAAAGTATAAATGGCAACACCCTTAACAATACCATCTCAACTTTCGAAATAAAAGTTAATAATAGAGAGGTGTATAAAGTTGCCAAGTGACAAAAAACATACAAAAATTATAAACCATCGCAATCTCCTTATTTTGCACCAAAGACCAACCTTCTCTGTCTATACTTGAGGGAAATGTACACAATACGTATATCACATCCAGAACGTCAATAAAACATGGATCGGATTCGGATTATGCCCAATATGGAAACTTATTGAGTATTGAATATTAATATCATTCTAAAGGTATTGGTGATTTTTTTTAGTAATGAAATTTGTTAAAAATATAATATATGTTTTTGTTTGTATATATATTTATAATGAAGTATGGTAAAAAAAAATTAAAACAATAATTAAAGTAAATTTTAAATAAACAGCAGTGCAACTAGAAATACTTTATTTGAAAACGGTGCAAACAATATATTCTTTTTTTGGTTTAAAAACAGCGTGAATAAGATTTTGTTTTTGTTTCACGTATGACGTAACCACCATTTTTTAAAAAAATTAAAAAAAAACTAGTATTCGGACAGTCCGCGCAATGCTACGGAAGCCCCGTATATTGAAAAATCGCAGCTCGACAAAGACAATTTACGTAAAGAACGAAAAATGTAACTTTAAAATATAATAAGGGACTGGAATCGTAACTTACGAAATATCAATAATATAACTTTATAATAAATAAGGTGAAAACAATTAATTCAAAATTAGTTGAGAGGAAAAAACGTAAATATAAAAGTTTGTTATAAGAAGAATCAAAATTGTTATTTTCAAATCAAAACTTATTTACAATTTGTATTCTATATTTTACCAATAATACTATTATCTGAATTTAATAATTATGGTCCTGGAAATAGCAGGTATCAAATGAACAGTGAAAAGCTCTCACATGTTCATTTTGGTAATTAATATATATATAATATTTTTATATAGAGCAAACAAGTTTTTTTTAATTATCTTATATTTAAAATAGATATCAGTAATATTTAATACTTATATCATTTTGAAGATTTTAACGAGAACTTTTTTAATTATATGACATGTTAAAACTAACACCAACTGTTTGTATATTTACAATAAATGAAGTTAACACTGAAATGATAAGTGTGTCAAATAAAGATAAAAAATGATGTAACAAGCTAGTACGTATTATGACATTATGTAACTAAAAGAAGTATAAATATAAATTTTAAGAAATTGTGTTTATCAAGTATTTTTTTAAATTAAGAACTCATTTTTATGTAAAATTATAAACATTTTTTTTTCTTGTGAATAAACGGATTTTCTCAAATTGTTAACGGACAGCTCTACTTTTGCCTACTTTTGCCTAGTATGATAACTAGCATCTTGTCGGTTCATTTTTTCAGTTTTTGACTACTAATGAAATTCATAATGTCGATTTAATCTCAGACTCTAAAGTCAAGGTTGTTGGGTCCACACTTATCTCCGGCAGTACGCCCATGCCACTATCCTTCCTCAACCCCTCCCCCTTCCTTTATTTACCCTTTCCCCTCCACTGGAGGAACAAAGACGATAGTCTCTCCCACTTTTCTATTCATACTGTCTAGCACAACATTTGCCCTACTGAGCAGCCTTTGGACTGATACCATCTTTCTGGTTCTCCCAAAATATCCCTAGACATGCTTTTATCCTTTGGCTTGCTTTGTAGGATAGTCTTAAAACTCAAGATAAAGTCAGAAGTTAGGAGCCTAACTCCAACCTCTCTTGTGTCTTCTGTGGCGATTGCTCTGATTCACACTCCCACGCATTCTTTGAGTGTTCTTTCCTTTCTATGGTTTGGCATGGTCTTTAGTCAATGATGAATATTCCCCGTTCCACGAATCACTGGTCTGATATCAACAATTTCCTCAAGCCCATCTCTAAGGGTAAGGCTATTTGGCTCATTATCCACAGACTTGTGCTCAATTTCCTCAAGCCCATCTCTAAGGGTAAGGTCACTTGGCTCATTATCCGCATACTTATGCTTGCTGGAACTGTCTACCACATCTGGTAGAAAAGAAATAATTGGATCTTCAATAATAAGAGAATATTGTATGATGTCGTGGTCAAGACTATTATTGAGGACGTTAGTTGTAGACTTCTCAGGCTTTCCATAAAGTCATTCTGTAACACCCCAAATTTTCACACAATTTTTTTTTTTTTTTTTACAAACTTTGTTACAACATTTGAAAACAAACCATTTATTTAAATTACAAACGGGGTATCACGAATTTGTTTCACAACCACGGTTCAAACCTGTTTATTATACATTATTATACATCAGAAGCTACGGTCCCACCCGACTCTTTCAACGTCCTTCCTGTTACCTGAGTACATAGCATTTTTAAAAGAAAATACGTGAGACATAATGTCTCGTGAGTGATATGGGTTTAGACCCAAAAATATCTTTGTCAATAATTTCATTATTCATTAAACGTTCAAAATTCTTTTCCTGTGAGCGCACCCACAGGTACTCCTTATTTCTTATCAATGGTACATTCCTACGAGCGCACCCGTAGGTTTTATACGAGACGCACCCGTATAGCTACTTCCCCAATAGAATGAAACGAATTCATCTATCAAGATAAGACAACTACTTCGCGACGGGAGGTACCATCCCAGTAGTGTCTTATTGCCACCCCTACCGCAGCAGGCCGTGGTCTTTATCCGGATACTAAACAACTCATCATCAAGGGACAGTCACATATTTAGTCCACCGTAACACTGCTTCTCTTTCTTTATACCTTATAAACATATTTTTCACAAAATACTTTTTAACTCATAAAACCTCTTTGACTCCAAAACATTTTAAATAACATTCATTTTGCTATGTACCCAAAAAAATCCACATAATACTCACCTTGATTCAGTTAGTCCTTTGCACCTCTTTTTCTTTCGCTCGGTTCACCGTACTTGAACCACCACCTATTATTTACAAAATATACTTTTATATTCAATGCATATAGATAACAACTAACTTTACAGCACAAGAGTGCCATACTATGCAACGACAGGTTATAATTAGACTACAAATATTGTTATACTAGCTTCCTTTAATTTATAGATTTTTCCCGAATTACGCGTATTTTACTACAGTACTCTCGGGAGGTCGTATTTCGGTTCCGACAGTTTTCCATGAAGTCTCACACTATAATTGGCGTGTGTTTCAAATTTGGAGTTCATTGGACAAGTCTAGCCCAAACTCCAAAAATCAAAGAAAACTTACAATTTTGGTCACTGCCGCTACAGTGGTTTTTCCGCAAGGTCGGATTACGAATTTGAAAATTTCCTATATGTTTTCAGACCATTTTAAAGCTATGGTAAAAATTTCAGACCAAACGGACATGCCTAGCTATGATTTCCAACTTTAAAATTTGGACAGAACCAAGCAGCATTTCTGCCGCGAGATCGGGTCGCGATCTACCCTTGGGTCGGGTCGCGATCCATAGTAGGGTCGCGATCTGCCCTTAGATCGGGTCGCGATCCATAGTCTGTTGCTATTTTTTGACGATTTTTCAATCTGCAGCTGCACTATTCACCCTATTAAGTTCTTAATTCATGACTTATTTATTATGGGATCATTCCAGGACATAAACCTTCAATTTTTATCACGTTTTAACGTGTGAAAATCATGAGTTCCTAACAATTCATATCAAACCCGTTTTTTACAAATTTGCACCAAAATGCAAATTTTTGAAATTAATCACTTAGGATTGTCTTAATACATCCTAAATGATCCTTAGAACCCAATAAAACCATTAAAATCAGTTTCTAGTCTCAAAACCCATTTCTAGGGTTCTTGAGCTTAAACCCCCCCCCCCCCCCCAATTTGACAATTCCTCAACACCCTTGAGATTTGTGTGTTTACTTAGTTGTTTAAACTTGTTTAGATGGAGGAAATCATAGGAACAACCTGAACCATGATTATGAATTCAGTTTTCAGTTTGTCCCCGAGATGAACATACAAGAAATTAGGTTAGAAAACTTGATTACTAACCTTTCTATTGAAGAATTCTTCCTCCAACTTCAGAATTTGACTCCTAATCTCGTGAACCTTCAAAATCTGCCCAGGCTCTCGTTCCCTCTCGCTCTCTCCCGATGCTTCTGCAGACTTCTGGGAAGTGGGAGATTCTTCCCACTATTTATAGTTGCCAATTTTCAGTTTTAACCCTCTAGTTTCATTTCTCCCAATTTGGCACCATAACTTAGTTTTATTACATCATACTTTTAGTTTTTACATTTATATCCCTAGTTACAAAATATTTTACATTAATGTTCAAAGTATGGCAAAAGACTGTTTTGCCCTTTCTCATAACTTTACTATTATACATATTTATTTTACATTTTATTACAATTTCTCTCGGGTTCTTACAACCTCTCCCCCTTAAGAGGATTCCGTCCTCGGAATCTTCTCATAATTCGTAAAATTAGGATATCTTCTCTTTATGTCTTCTAAAGTCTCCCAAGTCAAATCTGAACCCGACGAGTGCTTCCATTTGACCAACACTAGATCAATTTCTTTATTCCTCAACTTTTTAGTTCTCACTTCCAACATCGCTTCTGGTTCTTCTATCAGCTTGTTCGGGGCCTCTACTTTTAAGTCTTCCAACGGGATAACAAGTTCACTTTTCCCAAAATACTTTTTCAAGTAGCACACATGGAACGTATCATGTATACCACTCAGCTCACGTGGTAACTCTAACTTGAAGGCTTGTTCACCAATTCTTTTTAAGATCTTGAAGGGTCCAATATATCTTGGACTCAGTTTACCCCTCTTTCCAAATCTTACCACACCTTTCCACGGTGACACTTTGAGCATTACTAGATCACCTTCTTTCAAATCGTAGGGTCTCTTCTTCAAGTCTGCATAACTTTTCTGCCTATCTTGAGCAGCCTTCATATTAGCTTGAATTATTTTGATCTTTTCGTTTGTTATCCTTACAATTTCTGGCCCATTTATTTTAGTCTCCCCTGCTTCCAACCAACACAAAGGGGTTCTACACTTCCTGCCATATAGAGCTTCAAATGGTGGCATCCCAATACTGGAATGATAACTGTTGTTATAAGAAAACTCTACCAATGGCAAGTGTTCGTCCCAATTCCCACCAAAATCTAGGGCACACGCTCGTAGCATATCTTCTACAGTCTGAATGGTTCGTTCACTTTGCCCGTCAGTCTGGGGATGGTAAGCTGTACTCATTTTAATTTTTGTCCCTATTCGTTCCTGTAGTGCTTCCCACAATTTTGAAGTAAATCGTGGGTCTCTGTCAGACACAATAGATAAGGGAGCTCCATGAAGTCTTATAACTTCATCCTTGTATATCTGCGCCAATGTTTCCAACTGCATATTTTCTTTAATCGCCAACAACATTGCACTCTTGGTTAAACGGTCGACAATGACCCATATACCATTATGACCTCTTCTAGTTCTTGGCAATCCAAATATGAAATCCATGGTTATGTCTTCCCATTTGCCCGCTGGAATTTGCAGTGGTTGAGTATTTCCATATGGGGCTTGGTGTTCCGCTTTCACTTGTGCACAGGTTGCACATTTAGAGATATATTTAACAATTCTTTTCTTCATTCCCGGCCACCAATACTGTTCTTTGAGATCTCGATAAGTTTTCGTACTTCCAGGATGAATGGAATACTTTGACTTATGGGATTCTGCTAGAATCAGCTTGCGGATTCCACCTGCTTTTGGTACCCATACTCTGTTTCTGACTGTCTTCAGTCCCTGGGTATTTTCCCCAAACACCAAATCTTTCCCCAGCTTTTCCTGCTTTAAGTCACCTCCTTCCAATACTTGTTTCTGCGCGTCTTTGATGCTTTCTATTAGGCTTGATTTCAATTCGATCCTCATCAACCTCTCTTGGCTTTTCTTTTCGTGAAACTTTCTGCTTAAAGCATCTGCTACCACGTTCGCTTTCCCAGGGTGGTAAGCGATTTCACAGTCATAATCATTTATTAACTCCAGCCACCTGCTTTGCCTCATGTTGAGATCTTTCTGTGAAAATACATATTGCAAGCTTTTATGATCCGTGTACAAGGTGCACTTTGTTCCGTACAAATAATGCCTCCAGATTTTTAATGCAAACACAATTGCTGCCAGTTCCAAATCGTGCGTTGCATACCGAGTTTCGGGTTCCTTCAATTGGCGAGAAGCATATGCTATTACTTTTCCCCGCTGCATTAATACACAACCCAGTCCCCTGTTCGAGGCATCACTATACACCACGAAGTCTTCAGTTCCCTCTGGTAGGGTAAGAACCGGCGCATTGCATAACTTCTCTTTTAGTGTCTCAAACGCTTTCTCTTGTTCCACCCCCATTCAAACTTTACCCCTTTCCTTGTTAGCTTCGTAAGAGGTACTACAATTCGAGAAAAATCTTGGATGAACCGTCGGTAATATCCGGCAAGTCCAAGAAAACTTCTCACTTCCGTCGGAGTCTTGGGAAATTCCCATTTCATCACTGCCTCCACCTTTGCTGGATCTACTTTAATGCCTTGGATTGAGACAACGTGTCCAAGGAATTGCACCTCCCTCAGCCAGAATTCGCACTTCGAAAATTTCGCATATAACTTCTCTTTCTTTAGAACTTCTAGCACTGTCCTTAAATGATTTCCGTGTTCTTCTGCATTCTTCGAGTAGATAAGAATGTCATCAATAAAGACAATAACAAACTTATCAAGGAACGGCTTGCACACCCTATTCATCAAATCCATGAAGATTGCCGGGGCATTCGTCAGACCAAAAGGCATGACCAGGAATTCATAATGCCCGTAGCGAGTACGGAAAGCAGTCTTCTCAATATCTTCGTTTCTTACGCGCACCTGATGATAACCAGACCGGAGGTCAATCTTTGAGAAATAGTCAGCGCCTTGCAACTGATCAAACAGATCATCTATACGTGGTAGCGGGTAACGATTCTTGATGGTAATTTTATTAAGCTCGCGGTAGCCAATACACATTCGCATCGTGCCATCCTTCTTTTTGACAAACAGCACCGGTGCACCCCAAGGAGACACACTGGGGCGTATGAAGCCTTTATCCAGCAATTCCTGTAATTGTGACATCAACTCCCGCATTTCGGTCGGGGCCAAACGATATGGAGCACGAGCGATAGGAGAAGCTCCAGGTACAAGATCAATTCGGAATTCAACTTGTCTCTCTGGTGGCAAACCGGGTAAGTCATCTGGAAACACTTCAGGGTATTCTTTCACCACGTCAATGTCATGTACCGTCTTCTTTACTTTATCCTCCATCATCACATACGCCACATAGGATAAGCATCCTTTCATCAAACATCTTCTGACTTTTGCTGCACTAATCAAATTGGACATTCTCTTGGGTTTTTCACCGTACACATACACCTTGCTGCCACCTGGAATTTTCACTGACACTATCTTCTTCCCACATGCGATTTTTGCATCATTGGCTCCAAGCCAATCCATACCAATGACAACATCAAAAGTCTTCACTCCAATCGGAAGAAGGTTCAACGAAAATTTCTGATCATCTATGCTGAGTTCGCAGCCACGGTACACATGTTTTATCCCCACCTTCTTACCACTTGCCAATTCTACCTCACATACACGATCTAATGGTTCTAGCGGTGTATTGAATTTTAGACCAAACTCATAGGACACAAACGAACACGTAGCACCAGAGTCAAATAATACATAAGCAGGCATCTGGTTAATTAATAGAGTACCTGAGACCACGTCTTGTGTCTCTTTTGCTTCTTCCCGGGTGAGCTGGAAGGCACGGGTCTTCACCTTTTGGGGCTCCGTCTTTTTCTGCGCAGTTGATACCATTGTCTCGCCACCCTTCTTCGGACAGTTAAAACTATAATGCCCCTTTTCGTGACATGAGAAACACTCGACTTCGCTGAGCTTAGGATAAGTACATTCCCTCGCCTTGTGACCCATTCTTCCGCAGTTAAAACAAGTCGCACTTCCCATCTTACATTCGCCCGTATGCTCTTTCCCGCACTTATCACACATCTTTCGACTGCCCTGTTTGCTCGACATCACCACCGACTTTCCCTTCTTATTCCAGCTACTACTCCCGCCACTGAACTTACGTTTATCCCCAGAAACTTGCTTCTCCACTGTTCTTCGTTTCCCCACACCTTCAACATTTCTTACTGCCTCAAACGCCGCATCCATTGTTACCGCCCGTTTTACTTCCAATTCATACTCCCAAGGTAGACCTTTCACATAACGGTTGATTCGTGCCCGCTCCGTAGGGTAAAGGTTTCCCACGAATGGTAGCATATCACTGAACTTTTTAGTATATTCAGCAACAGTCAATCTACCCTTCTTTAAAGTAAGGAATTCGTCTTCGAGTTTTTCTATGTCCCGAAGGGGACAATATTTATTCTTCAGGCGGGTGGTGAATTCGGTCCACGACCACTTGTAAATTACATCCTTTCCAACCAGTTCGTATAAGGTGTTCCACCAGACCAATGCATCGTCTTTCAACATTCGTGAGGCATAATAAACTTTATCCTTCTCATGACACTTGCTGACCTCCAACACTTGCTCTGTCTCCCGTATCCATCGCATCGTGACTTTAGGCTCGTAGCTACCATAGTATTCCGTTGGTTTACATGCCAGAAAAGTTTTGAAAGAACATCTCTTCTTATCTTCGGTCCCAACACTATCCTCCTCTGTAACCGAATCTCCATTAGTGGGTCTCCAAGAAGCATCATCTGCTGAAGGATTAGGTTGTGGGTCACCCAACCGTGCATTCAACATTTGTCGCATATCCTCCCTCATCTCTGTCTTTAGATTGCTAATAAGATTTTGAATAGCCTCCAAGGTCACGGGTGGAGGTTGCGGCATTGGATTTGGGTTAGGACCCATGTTAACCGCATCATCAGCAGGATTATCTCCATGGGACGGGGTACGACTTGCTGTCCGTCCTTCACTGAAAACGTTCTGATCTCCACTCTCCATTTACTATATAAGATGAATAAGATTTACGTTTATTATTCCACATAAGTATATTTATCAATATATATACTAAAACTGTAGCATATAATCTTTCTATGGAACTAGTATTCCCACTTATCTCTTTACTGATTTCCACAACCAAATCCTTCAGGTTCCCTCGTGACTTTACCATTTCCAAAGCATATCCTGTGGTTACAATAATACGGGCCCAATATTATTTTAACCACCTATATACTTTGGCTCTGATGCTATCACAAGACCCCCTGACTCCTTGGTTTCTGTGGATTCCGACGTTATAATTTACCGACTCTACCCCGTTAGTTAGTACCTAGTACTACTACTTTACTTACTATTAATCCACTAGTTTAAGCCTAGGATGGTTACCCAACCTAATTCGCTTAAACCATGGCTCTGATACCAAATTGTAACACCCCAAATTTTCACACAAATTTTTTTTTTTTACAAACTTTGTTACAACATTTGAAAACAAACCATTTAGGAGCCTAACTCCAACCTCTCTTGTGTATTCTGTGGCGATTGCTCTGATTCACACTCCCACGCATTCTTTGAGTGTTCTTTCCTTTCTATGGTTTGGCATGGTCTTTAGTCAATGATGAATATTCCCCGTTCCACGAATCACTGGTCTGATATCAACAATTTCCTCAAGCCCATCTCTAAGGGTAAGGCTATTTGGCTCATTATCCACAGACTTGTGCTCAATTTCCTCAAGCCCATCTCTAAGGGTAAGGTCACTTGGCTCATTATCCGCATACTTATGCTTGCTGGAACTGTCTACCACATCTGGTAGAAAAGAAATAATTGGATCTTCAATAATAAGAGAATATTGTATGATGTCGTGGTCAAGACTATTATTGAGGACGTTAGTTGTAGACTTCTCAGGCTTTCCATAAAGTCATTCTGTAACACCCCAAATTTTCACACAAAAATTTTTTTTTTTACAAACTTTGTTACAACATTTGAAAACAAACCATTTATTTAAATTACAAACGGGCTATCACGAATTTGTTTCACAACCACGGTTCAAACCTGTTTATTATACATTATTATACATCAGAAGCTACGGTCCCACCCGACTCTTTCAACGTCCTTCCTGTTACCTGAGTACATAGCATTTTTAAAAGAAAATACGTGAGACATAATGTCTCGTGAGTGATATGGGTTTAGACCCAAAAATATCTTTGTCAATAATTTCATTATTCATTAAACGTTCAAAATTCTTTTCCTGTGAGCGCACCCACAGGTACTCCTTATTTCTTATCAATGGTACATTCCTACGAGCGCACCCGTAGGTTTTATACGAGACGCACCCGTATAGCTACTTCCCCAATAGAATGAAACGAATTCATCTATCAAGATAAGACAACTACTTCGCGACGGGAGGTACCATCCCAGTAGTGTCTTATTGCCACCCCTACCGCAGCAGGCCGTGGTCTTTATCCGGATACTAAACAACTCATCATCAAGGGACAGTCACATATTTAGTCCACCGTAACACTGCTTCTCTTTCTTTATACCTTATAAACATATTTTTCACAAAATACTTTTTAACTCATAAAACCTCTTTGACTCCAAAACATTTTAAATAACATTCATTTTGCTATGTACCCAAAAAAATCCACATAATACTCACCTTGATTCAGTTAGTCCTTTGCACCTCTTTTTCTTTCGCTCGGTTCACCGTACTTGAACCACCACCTATTATTTACAAAATATACTTTTATATTCAATGCATATAGATAACAACTAATTTTACAGCACAAGAGTGCCATACTATGCAACGACAGGTTATAATTAGACTACAAATATTGTTATACTAGCTTCCTTTAATTTATAGATTTTTCCCGAATTACGCGTATTTTACTACAGTACTCTCGGGAGGTCGTATTTCGGTTCCGACAGTTTTCCATGAAGTCTCACACTATAATTGGCGTGTGTTTCAAATTTGGAGTTCATTGGACAAGTCTAGCCCAAACTCCAAAAATCAAAGAAAACTTACAATTTTGGTCACTGCCGCTACAGTGGTTTTTCCGCAAGGTCGGATTACGAATTTGAAAATTTCCTATATGTTTTCAGACCATTTTAAAGCTATGGTAAAAATTTCAGACCAAACGGACATGCCTAGCTATGATTTCCAACTTTAAAATTTGGACAGAACCAAGCAGCATTTCTGCCGCGAGATCGGGTCGCGATCTACCCTTGGGTCGGGTCGCGATCCATAGTAGGGTCGCGATCTGCCCTTAGATCGGGTCGCGATCCATAGTCTGTTGCTATTTTTTGACGATTTTTCAATCTGCAGCTGCACTATTCACCCTATTAAGTTCTTAATTCATGACTTATTTATTATGGGATCATTCCAGGACATAAACCTTCAATTTTTATCACGTTTTAACGTGTGAAAATCATGAGTTCCTAACAATTCATATCAAACCCGTTTTTTACAAATTTGCACCAAAATGTAAATTTTTGAAATTAATCACTTAGGATTGTCTTAATACATCCTAAATGATCCTTAGAACCCAATAAAACCATTAAAATCAGTTTCTAGTCTCAAAACCCATTTCTAGGGTTCTTGAGCTTAAACCCCCCCCCCCCCCCCCAATTTGACAATTCCTCAACACCCTTGAGATTTGTGTGTTTACTTAGTTGTTTAAACTTGTTTAGATGGAGGAAATCATAGGAACAACCTGAACCATGATTATGAATTCAGTTTTCAGTTTGTCCCCGAGATGAACATACAAGAAATTAGGTTAGAAAACTTGATTACTAACCTTTCTATTGAAGAATTCTTCCTCCAACTTCAGAATTTGACTCCTAATCTCGTGAACCTTCAAAATCTGCCCAGGCTCTCGTTCCCTCTCGCTCTCTCCCGATGCTTCTGCAGACTTCTGGGAAGTGGGAGATTCTTCCCACTATTTATAGTTGCCAATTTTCAGTTTTAACCCTCTAGTTTCATTTCTCCCAATTTGGCACCATAACTTAGTTTTATTACATCATACTTTTAGTTTTTACATTTATATCCCTAGTTACAAAATATTTTACATTAATGTTCAAAGTATGGCAAAAGACTGTTTTGCCCTTTCTCATAACTTTACTATTATACATATTTATTTTACATTTTATTACAATTTCTCTCGGGTTCTTACAACCTCTCCCCCTTAAGAGGATTCCGTCCTCGGAATCTTCTCATAATTCGTAAAATTAGGATATCTTCTCTTTATGTCTTCTAAAGTCTCCCAAGTCAAATCTGAACCCGACGAGTGCTTCCATTTGACCAACACTAGATCAATTTCTTTATTCCTCAACTTTTTAGTTCTCACTTCCAACATCGCTTCTGGTTCTTCTATCAGCTTGTTCGGGGCCTCTACTTTTAAGTCTTCCAACGGGATAACAAGTTCACTTTTCCCAAAATACTTTTTCAAGTAGCACACATGGAACGTATCATGTATACCACTCAGCTCACGTGGTAACTCTAACTTGAAGGCTTGTTCACCAATTCTTTTTAAGATCTTGAAGGGTCCAATATATCTTGGACTCAGTTTACCCCTCTTTCCAAATCTTACCACACCTTTCCACGGTGACACTTTGAGCATTACTAGATCACCTTCTTTCAAATCGTAGGGTCTCTTCTTCAAGTCTGCATAACTTTTCTGCCTATCTTGAGCAGCCTTCATATTAGCTTGAATTATTTTGATCTTTTCGTTTGTTATCCTTACAATTTCTGGCCCATTTATTTTAGTCTCCCCTGCTTCCAACCAACACAAAGGGGTTCTACACTTCCTGCCATATAGAGCTTCAAATGGTGGCATCCCAATACTGGAATGATAACTGTTGTTATAAGAAAACTCTACCAATGGCAAGTGTTCGTCCCAATTCCCACCAAAATCTAGGGCACACGCTCGTAGCATATCTTCTACAGTCTGAATGGTTCGTTCACTTTGCCCGTCAGTCTGGGGATGGTAAGCTGTACTCATTTTAATTTTTGTCCCTATTCGTTCCTGTAGTGCTTCCCACAATTTTGAAGTAAATCGTGGGTCTCTGTCAGACACAATAGATAAGGGAGCTCCATGAAGTCTTATAACTTCATCCTTGTATATCTGCGCCAATGTTTCCAACTGCATATTTTCTTTAATCGCCAACAACATTGCACTCTTGGTTAAACGGTCGACAATGACCCATATACCATTATGACCTCTTCTAGTTCTTGGCAATCCAAATATGAAATCCATGGTTATGTCTTCCCATTTGCCCGCTGGAATTTGCAGTGGTTGAGTATTTCCATATGGGGCTTGGTGTTCCGCTTTCACTTGTGCACAGGTTGCACATTTAGAGATATATTTAACAATTCTTTTCTTCATTCCCGGCCACCAATACTGTTCTTTGAGATCTCGATAAGTTTTCGTACTTCCAGGATGAATGGAATACTTTGACTTATGGGATTCTGCTAGAATCAGCTTGCGGATTCCACCTGCTTTTGGTACCCATACTCTGTTTCTGACTGTCTTCAGTCCCTGGGTATTTTCCCCAAACACCAAATCTTTCCCCAGCTTTTCCTGCTTTAAGTCACCTCCTTCCAATACTTGTTTCTGCGCGTCTTTGATGCTTTCTATTAGGCTTGATTTCAATTCGATCCTCATCAACCTCTCTTGGCTTTTCTTTTCGTGAAACTTTCTGCTTAAAGCATCTGCTACCACGTTCGCTTTCCCAGGGTGGTAAGCGATTTCACAGTCATAATCATTTATTAACTCCAGCCACCTGCTTTGCCTCATGTTGAGATCTTTCTGTGAAAATACATATTGCAAGCTTTTATGATCCGTGTACAAGGTGCACTTTGTTCCGTACAAATAATGCCTCCAGATTTTTAATGCAAACACAATTGCTGCCAGTTCCAAATCGTGCGTTGCATACCGAGTTTCGGGTTCCTTCAATTGGCGAGAAGCATATGCTATTACTTTTCCCCGCTGCATTAATACACAACCCAGTCCCCTGTTCGAGGCATCACTATACACCACGAAGTCTTCAGTTCCCTCTGGTAGGGTAAGAACCGGCGCATTGCATAACTTCTCTTTTAGTGTCTCAAACGCTTTCTCTTGTTCCACCCCCATTCAAACTTTACCCCTTTCCTTGTTAGCTTCGTAAGAGGTACTACAATTCGAGAAAAATCTTGGATGAACCGTCGGTAATATCCGGCAAGTCCAAGAAAACTTCTCACTTCCGTCGGAGTCTTGGGAAATTCCCATTTCATCACTGCCTCCACCTTTGCTGGATCTACTTTAATGCCTTGGATTGAGACAACGTGTCCAAGGAATTGCACCTCCCTCAGCCAGAATTCGCACTTCGAAAATTTCGCATATAACTTCTCTTTCTTTAGAACTTCTAGCACTGTCCTTAAATGATTTCCGTGTTCTTCTGCATTCTTCGAGTAGATAAGAATGTCATCAATAAAGACAATAACAAACTTATCAAGGAACGGCTTGCACACCCTATTCATCAAATCCATGAAGATTGCCGGGGCATTCGTCAGACCAAAAGGCATGACCAGGAATTCATAATGCCCGTAGCGAGTACGGAAAGCAGTCTTCTCAATATCTTCGTTTCTTACGCGCACCTGATGATAACCAGACCGGAGGTCAATCTTTGAGAAATAGTCAGCGCCTTGCAACTGATCAAACAGATCATCTATACGTGGTAGCGGGTAACGATTCTTGATGGTAATTTTATTAAGCTCGCGGTAGCCAATACACATTCGCATCGTGCCATCCTTCTTTTTGACAAACAGCACCGGTGCACCCCAAGGAGACACACTGGGGCGTATGAAGCCTTTATCCAGCAATTCCTGTAATTGTGACATCAACTCCCGCATTTCGGTCGGGGCCAAACGATATGGAGCACGAGCGATAGGAGAAGCTCCAGGTACAAGATCAATTCGGAATTCAACTTGTCTCTCTGGTGGCAAACCGGGTAAGTCATCTGGAAACACTTCAGGGTATTCTTTCACCACGTCAATGTCATGTACCGTCTTCTTTACTTTATCCTCCATCATCACATACGCCACATAGGATAAGCATCCTTTCATCAAACATCTTCTGACTTTTGCTGCACTAATCAAATTGGACATTCTCTTGGGTTTTTCACCGTACACATACACCTTGCTGCCACCTGGAATTTTCACTGACACTATCTTCTTCCCACATGCGATTTTTGCATCATTGGCTCCAAGCCAATCCATACCAATGACAACATCAAAAGTCTTCACTCCAATCGGAAGAAGGTTCAACGAAAATTTCTGATCATCTATGCTGAGTTCGCAGCCACGGTACACATGTTTTATCCCCACCTTCTTACCACTTGCCAATTCTACCTCACATACACGATCTAATGGTTCTAGCGGTGTATTGAATTTTAGACCAAACTCATAGGACACAAACGAACACGTAGCACCAGAGTCAAATAATACATAAGCAGGCATCTGGTTAATTAATAGAGTACCTGAGACCACGTCTTGTGTCTCTTTTGCTTCTTCCCGGGTGAGCTGGAAGGCACGGGTCTTCACCTTTTGGGGCTCCGTCTTTTTCTGCGCAGTTGATACCATTGTCTCGCCACCCTTCTTCGGACAGTTAAAACTATAATGCCCCTTTTCGTGACATGAGAAACACTCGACTTCGCTGAGCTTAGGATAAGTACATTCCCTCGCCTTGTGACCCATTCTTCCGCAGTTAAAACAAGTCGCACTTCCCATCTTACATTCGCCCGTATGCTCTTTCCCGCACTTATCACACATCTTTCGACTGCCCTGTTTGCTCGACATCACCACCGACTTTCCCTTCTTATTCCAGCTACTACTCCCGCCACTGAACTTACGTTTATCCCCAGAAACTTGCTTCTCCACTGTTCTTCGTTTCCCCACACCTTCAACATTTCTTACTGCCTCAAACGCCGCATCCATTGTTACCGCCCGTTTTACTTCCAATTCATACTCCCAAGGTAGACCTTTCACATAACGGTTGATTCGTGCCCGCTCCGTAGGGTAAAGGTTTCCCACGAATGGTAGCATATCACTGAACTTTTTAGTATATTCAGCAACAGTCAATCTACCCTTCTTTAAAGTAAGGAATTCGTCTTCGAGTTTTTCTATGTCCCGAAGGGGACAATATTTATTCTTCAGGCGGGTGGTGAATTCGGTCCACGACCACTTGTAAATTACATCCTTTCCAACCAGTTCGTATAAGGTGTTCCACCAGACCAATGCATCGTCTTTCAACATTCGTGAGGCATAATAAACTTTATCCTTCTCATGACACTTGCTGACCTCCAACACTTGCTCTGTCTCCCGTATCCATCGCATCGTGACTTTAGGCTCGTAGCTACCATAGTATTCCGTTGGTTTACATGCCAGAAAAGTTTTGAAAGAACATCTATTCTTATCTTCGGTCCCAACACTATCCTCCTCTGTAACCGAATCTCCATTAGTGGGTCTCCAAGAAGCATCATCTGCTGAAGGATTAGGTTGTGGGTCACCCAACCGTGCATTCAACATTTGTCGCATATCCTCCCTCATCTCTGTCTTTAGATTGCTAATAAGATTTTGAATAGCCTCCAAGGTCACGGGTGGAGGTTGCGGTATTGGATTTGGGTTAGGACCCATGTTAACCGCATCATCAGCAGGATTATCTCCATGGGACGGGGTACGACTTGCTGTCCGTCCTTCACTGAAAACGTTCTGATCTCCACTCTCCATTTACTATATAAGATGAATAAGATTTACGTTTATTATTCCACATAAGTATATTTATCAATATATATACTAAAACTGTAGCATATAATCTTTCTATGGAACTAGTATTCCCACTTATCTCTTTACTGATTTCCACAACCAAATCCTTCAGGTTCCCTCGTGACTTTACCATTTCCAAAGCATATCCTGTGGTTACAATAATACGGGCCCAATATTATTTTAACCACCTATATACTTTGGCTCTGATGCTATCACAAGACCCCCTGACTCCTTGGTTTCTGTGGATTCCGACGTTATAATTTACCGACTCTACCCCGTTAGTTAGTACCTAGTACTACTACTTTACTTACTATTAATCCACTAGTTTAAGCCTAGGATGGTTACCCAACCTAATTCGCTTAAACCATGGCTCTGATACCAAATTGTAACACCCCAAATTTTCACACAAATTTTTTTTTTTTTTACAAACTTTGTTACAACATTTGAAAACAAACCATTTAGGAGCCTAACTCCAACCTCTCTTGTGTCTTCTGTGGCGATTGCTCTGATTCACACTCCCACGCATTCTTTGAGTGTTCTTTCCTTTCTATGGTTTGGCATGGTCTTTAGTCAATGATGAATATTCCCCGTTCCACGAATCACTGGTCTGATATCAACAATTTCCTCAAGCCCATCTCTAAGGGTAAGGCTATTTGGCTCATTATCCACAGACTTGTGCTCAATTTCCTCAAGCCCATCTCTAAGGGTAAGGTCACTTGGCTCATTATCCGCATACTTATGCTTGCTGGAACTGTCTACCACATCTGGTAGAAAAGAAATAATTGGATCTTCAATAATAAGAGAATATTGTATGATGTCGTGGTCAAGACTATTATTGAGGACGTTAGTTGTAGACTTCTCAGGCTTTCCATAAAGTCATTCTGTAACACCCCAAATTTTCACACAAAATTTTTTTTTTTTACAAACTTTGTTACAACATTTGAAAACAAACCATTTATTTAAATTACAAACGGGGTATCACGAATTTGTTTCACAACCACGGTTCAAACCTGTTTATTATACATTATTATACATCAGAAGCTACGGTCCCACCCGACTCTTTCAACGTCCTTCCTGTTACCTGAGTACATAGCATTTTTAAAAGAAAATACGTGAGACATAATGTCTCGTGAGTGATATGGGTTTAGACCCAAAAATATCTTTGTCAATAATTTCATTATTCATTAAACGTTCAAAATTCTTTTCCTGTGAGCGCACCCACAGGTACTCCTTATTTCTTATCAATGGTACATTCCTACGAGCGCACCCGTAGGTTTTATACGAGACGCACCCGTATAGCTACTTCCCCAATAGAATGAAACGAATTCATCTATCAAGATAAGACAACTACTTCGCGACGGGAGGTACCATCCCAGTAGTGTCTTATTGCCACCCCTACCGCAGCAGGCCGTGGTCTTTATCCGGATACTAAACAACTCATCATCAAGGGACAGTCACATATTTAGTCCACCGTAACACTGCTTCTCTTTCTTTATACCTTATAAACATATTTTTCACAAAATACTTTTTAACTCATAAAACCTCTTTGACTCCAAAACATTTTAAATAACATTCATTTTGCTATGTACCCAAAAAAATCCACATAATACTCACCTTGATTCAGTTAGTCCTTTGCACCTCTTTTTCTTTCGCTCGGTTCACCGTACTTGAACCACCACCTATTATTTACAAAATATACTTTTATATTCAATGCATATAGATAACAACTAACTTTACAGCACAAGAGTGCCATACTATGCAACGACAGTTTATAATTAGACTACAAATATTGTTATACTAGCTTCCTTTAATTTATAGATTTTTCCCGAATTACGCGTATTTTACTACAGTACTCTCGGGAGGTCGTATTTCGGTTCCGACAGTTTTCCATGAAGTCTCACACTATAATTGGCGTGTGTTTCAAATTTGGAGTTCATTGGACAAGTCTAGCCCAAACTCCAAAAATCAAAGAAAACTTACAATTTTGGTCACTGCCGCTACAGTGGTTTTTCCGCAAGGTCGGATTACGAATTTGAAAATTTCCTATATGTTTTCAGACCATTTTAAAGCTATGGTAAAAATTTCAGACCAAACGGACATGCCTAGCTATGATTTCCAACTTTAAAATTTGGACAGAACCAAGCAGCATTTCTGCCGCGAGATCGGGTCGCGATCTACCCTTGGGTCGGGTCGCGATCCATAGTAAGGTCGCGATCTGCCCTTAGATCGGGTCGCGATCCATAGTCTGTTGCTATTTTTTGACGATTTTTCAATCTGCAGCTGCACTATTCACCCTATTAAGTTCTTAATTCATGACTTATTTATTATGGGATCATTCCAGGACATAAACCTTCAATTTTTATCACGTTTTAACGTGTGAAAATCATGAGTTCCTAACAATTCATATCAAACCCGTTTTTTACAAATTTGCACCAAAATGTAAATTTTTGAAATTAATTACTTAGGATTGTCTTAATACATCCTAAATGATCCTTAGAACCCAATAAAACCATTAAAATCAGTTTCTAGTCTCAAAACCCATTTCTAGGGTTCTTGAGCTCAAAACCCCCCCAATTTGACAATTCCTCAACACCCTTGAGATTTGTGTGTTTACTTAGTTGTTTAAACTTGTTTAGATGGAGGAAATCATAGGAACAACCTGAACCATGATTATGAATTCAGTTTTCAGTTTGTCCCCGAGATGAACATACAAGAAATTAGGTTAGAAAACTTGATTACTAACCTTTCTATTGAAGAATTCTTCCTCCAACTTCAGAATTTGACTCCTAATCTCGTGAACCTTCAAAATCTGCCCAGGCTCTCGTTCCCTCTCGCTCTCTCCCGATGCTTCTGCAGACTTCTGGGAAGTGGGAGATTCTTCCCACTATTTATAGTTGCAAATTTTCAGTTTTAACCCTCTAGTTTCATTTCTCCCAATTTGGCACCATAACTTAGTTTTATTACATCATACTTTTAGTTTTTACATTTATATCCCTAGTTACAAAATATTTTACATTAATGTTCAAAGTATGGCAAAAGACTGTTTTGCCCTTTCTCATAACTTTACTATTATACATATTTATTTTACATTTTATTACAATTTCTCTCGGGTTCTTACACATTCTCTAATGTCTTCATGGCTAAAAGAGCTCTCTCTCTCTCTCTCTCTCTCTCTCTCTCTCTCTCTCTCTCTCTCTCTCTCTCTCTCTCTCTCTCTCCTTGGGAGGTGGTTGCCTCCCTGAGTCTTCCGCTCCTCTACACTTCCTTTTCTGAAGGTGAATGCCATCATTGGCTCCTCCCTGCATGAATGTTGCTTCTATTTAGCTCCCATCCGTAGCTAAGGAAGTATGGAAGTTTCAGGTGTCGAATGTAGACGACATCATGTGATTATCTAAGGCTTGTTTTCTTCTTTCTTTGTGATATGTTTTCTCTCTATGGCATGTTCCATTTCAGTCTTGTTTCCAGGGTGTTCCCAAGTTGTTTAACAGGTTTTGGTTTTTGGGTCCTAATCATGTTTAGGTATTCCTAGGTTAGTTTGTTAACCCTAAGGGCATGTACCGGTGAGCTTTATCTTTTTCCATAGGTGGAGAGTCGATAGTCTGTTATTATATTTTTTTAATGAAATTTACCGAATGTACCGTTTTCTTTCCAGAAAAACACAATTCAATTTTTTTCCTAATAAAATGAAAAAATAAAATAGACAAGAATAATATGGAATAGTTGTAATATTTTGAAGATAAAGGTTGAGATGAGATCACCTTGACAACAACTTACTCAGTTATCTAAAAATAAAATAAAAAAAGTCATAGGCAGCCACTTTCGTTATTTCTAACATAAAAAAAGTAAAAGGATAATTAATTTTTTTATAAAAATCACCGTTCTCGTAAAAAACATCATTTAGTAATGGGTGCTGCTAGATTTAATTACACGTTCAAATTAAAAAAAAAAAAAAAAAAAACGAAAAACAAAACAAAAGATTGAACGAAACTCGTATAAATTGAATTGATATCCGATGAAATGGCTGTGGACCCAAAATAACAAGGTTGTTTACACCTTCAATAATATTATAACATTTCAACTTCTAAAACAAAAATAAAAAATGGAGGGAGTATGAAATTGATAACTGCTGAAAACTCGCTGAAATGTAAACCATCATAATCTCTCAATTTTCCACCAAACCCAACCAGCTCTCCCAAAACTTGGGAGAATTCAACCAAATTCCAAAATCATATCAAGAACATCAATAAAACATGGATCAGCTTATGGGCTATTGGTTCAGTAGCAAAGCCGAAGAGATAAATAACGTCGGCAAAGATATCAATGTAAGTTTGTTTAATTTTCATTTTATGATATATGTAAACGAAAAGCATGATTGTATATATCTATTTGGATCAAATTGGGGGTGCCTACGTAATATTTTGTCTATGAGATTGTTTCCCTGTTCATCGAAATTGATAAAATTTATAAACGAATGTTGGTGTTAAAACGGCAAGAAAATTTATATCAATCTCTAGTTTGAATGAAAATTAGGTTTTCCATACTTGCATTCTCAAAACTCGTCTTTCTAAATCAATTTGTTGAACGAATATAAAATAAAACCGTAACATCAATTTCGAAATGGAAGATATTCTCAATAACTTTTCTATTTTTTTTTTTTTTTTTTTTTTGAACGGCAAATAACTTTTCTAATTGACTGATTTTTTCCCCCCACCTAGTTTTTTTTAATATAAATAACGATTATACAAAAAAATAATAACACCATTAGTGCTTGCTTACATGAAATCTTTCAATTTTTGTGTGTTAGAATGCGCCCAAAAAAATGGGTAAAGGAGCCAAAAAGATGGTTCAGGCAGCTACAGGTTTGTCTTAATTACCCCACAATATTCATCTATTTTTATTTTTTTTTTCCTTCTAAAACTTGAGTCGAGTTGTGTGTTTGGTTTGCATGTAGAAAAGAAGCAAAAGCCACTAACAGAAGTGTTAAAGGAGTATAATTTACCAGGTGGTTTGTTTCCGAATGATGTGAAAAAATATGAGTTGGATGAAGAAACTAAAAAGCTGACGGTGACATTGAAGTCAATATGTGAAGTGACTTACAGAGACTCGTCTATTCTGAGATTTGCAGCGAGTGTGACAGGTCATCTTGAGAAAGGAAAATTGAGTGATATTGAAGGACTCAAAACAAAAGGGATGTTATGGGTAAAAGTAACATGTGTTGTTCGTGAAGATTTAAAGCTGCATTTTACAGCGGGGTTGGGGAAGACGAGGGAAACTAAAGTCTATGAAATGGTTAGAGACGCGATACCTGTAGACAAATTCTAAATATGATTGGTGTTATTGTTATGTTGTGTTACAAGAAGATGATGGAATGTATATGGGTGTGGCATGTGTATTGTTATTCTGCTTAAATGTATTATATGATTTATTTCATTTGGCAAATGGTATTAAAGTATTACATTTGATATATAGTCACCAAATATAATAGGTTTGCACTATTTTGGACTCATTCAATACCCCCGATAACCCCTACCCCACATCAATCACCGACAATGTGAAGTCAACGTGAAAGTCAAGGCAGCATCGTCTCTAGGGTTTTTGACTTTTTTCCATATCTCTTTGGCACTACGAGCTTTTAACTTTTACTTTAAACAAAAAACTCATGATCCAAAAGCTACTTCAAGTAGCTTTTATGTAATTTCACACGTTGAAAAGCTAACAGTTATTTTTGCTGAACACTTTTACACAAATAAAAGTTACAGTTTCAACTTTCAGCTATCAGCTACCAACTAACAGCTAACATGTTTCAGCTACCAGCTAGTTATGTCAAACACGTCATTTGTTTTTTTAATTTTGATTTTCATTTAGGGGCGTGGTGGTTGAAATCGAACCCATGTTTACGATATTATCGAAGGGTCTTTTAAATTATCTCCAACCATAACACCATTTTTGCATCAAAATTGGTGTAAAAAATGTTGAAAATGGTGATTCATCTCCACCCAACATCATTTTACAGTATTTTATTTTACCAAAAAGAATATTTCAGTTATTTTTTTTTTCAGATCTTAAAAAACACTCTTCAATTTATTGGATTTTTATGAACTTGATTTAATTTTTTTTTTTGTCATTATAACTTTAGAAATTATATAAATATAAACCAACAAATAATTTTTGTATGTTTGAAACAATTATTCTATTTAGAATATAACAATATAATTGAATTAACTTAGAATATATAAATTTAAACTTAAAACAAATTAAATAAACTATATATATATATATATATATATATATATATATATATATATATATATATATATATATATATATATATATATATATATATATATATATATATATATATATATATATAAACTAAAAATTTAACAAACGAAAATGACAAATGAAACTTCAATACCAAAATTTGGTGTAAAAATGGAGATGGTTTACACCCCTTTTACACAAAAAGTGATGTGAAATTTGAAAATGATGTTAGGTTGGAGATGCTTCGTAGTCTTGCATTTAAAATTTTGATTTTTGTTTAGAGATTTCAATTTTGATTTTTGTTTAGAGGCTGTTGAAATCAAAACCCCATGTTTAGGATTTCATTAAAGCTTGGATGAAATTGAAACCTTTGTTGAGGGTAATATCAAAAGATTGTTTATGTTTTGATTTTAATTTCCACATTGGTGGTTGAAACCATGTTTAGGATTTGATTGAGGGGTTCTTTATGTGAACATTGAGAGGTTTCATTTAGGAAAGGAAAGGGATAGAAATTTCAAGCATAATGCAAAAAAATTATCTTTTACTCTTTTCTATGCTTGTTAAGATTTTAGGATTTAGAGATTTTCTATGAAGCAAGCTCTTATCCTATTGGGATCTTAGGCTTCTTTGACTAGAATCTTAAAGATTTTACTCCCACCTGATTATCTTAAAAAAATAATCTATTTAACATGAATTTGAGCATCATATGGCGCATAAAGCCTCATAAATCATAACTACTTCATACATTCATCTCATTTTAGATGGACAAATTGTTGTCTTTTTTGTGATCTTATACTTTTAGTCATAAATAATCATAACAATCTTGTTTCTGTTTCCACTTTAAGATATTTTCTTCCTACTTGTGACTGTTAATAACTACAAGAATTAGTTCTAAAATCACACTTTCATCTTCTTCATCAACAGATCCCAATATGCATCATCTCCCATCGAGAAATAGTGATTGATTTTAAACAAACGAAACCATATCAAACACATATGAAAAGACAATTAGCCTACATTTACCAACATTAAACCCTTTCAAAACAAATTTAACCTTCAAAATTGTACCAAAATGCAAAAAACAAAAACAAGTCCTTCAATAATATAACTTATAACATAACAAACTATCAAAATCCATAAAATCACCAAACAACCTAAGCAGTAGCAGCCAATGCAGCCTGCCTCTTCCTCGCCTCCTCAATAATAGTCAACTTAATACCCTTCCCCTTTGGCAATGACACCCACGGCTTTGTCCCTTTTCCAAGAGTAAACACATTTCCCAAACGTGTAGCAAATTCATGACCAGTTGCATCCTGAATATGCACCGTCTCAAAACTTCCCTTATGCTTTTCCCTGTTCTTCAAGATCCCAACACGCCCTGTGTTCCTTCCACCAGTCACCATCACAACATTTCCAACATCAAATTTGATGAAATCAACAATCTTGTTCGAGTCCAAATCGAGTTTAATGGTGTCATTAGCTTTGATCAGAGGGTCAGGGTAACGAATGGTCCTTCCATCGTATGTGTTGATGTATGGGATGCCCTTCTGCCCGAACTGGACTGACCGAACCTTGCATAGCTTGAACTAAAATGGGAAAAAGTATAATTCTTTTAATCAATGAGAAATAAGAGAAAAAAGTGTAGTTTAAGTCTTTAAGATAAGATGTTAAACAAACCTTTGACTCTTCGTCTCTGACTGAGTGTAGTCTGAATCTACCTTTGGTGTCATAAAGAAGACGGAAGTTTTCATTGGTTTTGGGAATGGAAACAACATCTGTTAACAGTAAGAATAAAATGAGAAATTCAGTTAAAAAAGGAAGACTTTACTATATGGAAATAAAGATATGAATAAACTTACCCATGAAACCAGCAGGGTAGGTTTTGTCAGTCCTGACCTTGTTGTCAACAAGTACATGCCTTTGCATTAAGATAGATTGGACCTCACGGTAGGTTAAAGCATATTTCAACCTGTTACGGAGGATGAGGATCAAGGGCAAGCATTCCCTTGATTTGTGTGGTCCAGACGAAGGTTTGGGAGCCTTGATAACAACAAAAATGGAAATTAATTTATATCCGGTAGTGAATGAAAATAGTAGTGAGTTAAGAAGGAAGGACTTACAAAAGCACCACCGAGTTTATCAAGCATCCAATGTTTTGGGGCATTGAGCCTCTTCATGTGTTTCTTCAAACCCCTAGCCTTTAATGGCACAAAAGAATGTGTCAGTAATGGTATTTTAAGAAATAACAAGTTTGAACAACGAAGTTAAAGGGGAAATTCCTTTGCTACACAAACTGGATATAGAAGTTTTCAGAATGGTAACAACAAAATAGCAAAATGTCTAGCATCCTTCATGTGCATTGAAAATCAATGAATTACAACATCACTTCGAGGAGAAATAAATTTTAACATCCATTTCTTGTAGAGTAATAAAAGAACACCGGATTCAGTTCAAGCAAACGATGAGCTAACTTCATAAAAACTCAAAAAAAAAAAAAAAAAAAACGTATAAGGAATACAAAATTATCAAAATACGTGGAAGAATATAGATGAGAGCTCCGTAGTCCAACTATGCACCAAACAAAGCCAAACATAGATGCAGATCGCAAAACACTTTAAATTCAAAGCCGCAGAATGTACGATTGAAATCAAGTAACTATCAGATTACGAAAACTGATAGGTTTCACGAAACAAGCCATACGATAAACCAGAAACTAGCAAATTCAAAATGGCATAGTCGTGAACACGTCTGCAAATTAGATTCAGAAAGAGAAGGAGCATACCATGATTGCGTTGTAGGGATGACTTAGAGATCTCCGGTTGTCTTGTCCGGTGAACCTGCGCCTCTCCTCCTCACTCGCAGCCGCACACCCTCCTCGATGATCTCTTTATATTGAACCCTAGAAGATATGTTATATAAGTTGCAGAACCTATTTGACATGGTGGGTTTCGAATGGGCCTAAAATACTATATGGTTTTGGCCTGGTTTGCTAAGCGTACTCCAGAGTCCAGCCTATCTCTCTTTTATTTCACTTTTGATCCAAACGTTTTATTCATTAGTGAAATACAAAATATAAGAAACAAAAAATTATAGATTTTTTTAAAGCATTTAATTTTATAAGAATATTGCAATTTAAGATACTTACAACTCTATAGAAATACCATTAAAATACAAATTAGTTATCGGGTTTTATGATCAGCAAAAGTTATTAAAAGTATAATATTCTATTTAATATTAAAGTACACTAATGAACGATATATCTTTCAAATACAATCTTCTTAGTAATAAAATAATTTTATGTAACAGAAACAAATAAAAACCTGTTTATCGTTAGGAATGAAATAGTAGCTTACACTAAGTCTTGTAGCAAGTTGTTACTGCCTTAGTGACATATATATCAATATGGTTAGAGCATGTCGAGTCAAAGTCGAGTAAGTTCCTAAGACCAAGAGGAGCGGATGCGAGGAAGGAGGGCGGTGTCCACCCTGGAGCCCAACCCCACACGGTAACACCGCCCCACTTGGGGTGTTAAGCTTGAAGCCCGGGGTTGGAAGCCCACACGGTGTTGTTGTCTCTCTCTCTCTCTCTCTTCCTTTCTCTCCTCTCTTTGTCACCTGTGAATGCAAACGAAGAAGAAGAAGATGAGGGAAATAAAAATGAAAAAAATGGTATGAGATTAGGAAAAGTACAACTCTGGTCCTGTATTTTTTATAAATTTACAAAATTGGTAAAATGTTAAATATATTAATTTTAATGAAATATTTTTCTTTCTTTAATTATATTTTTTTAATTTAATTTAATATAATTTGTTATTTCGTTTAATTTAGTTTAATTATTTATTTAAATAAAAAAGTGAGTGGTTAGTGAGGGTTACCATTTCCTATAATTGAAGGGGTGAGGGGAAGGTGAGGTGGAGCCTACGTGGCACTCCAACCCCTTAGGGTGAGGGGTTACGACTCCTCTTGGTCTAATGTTGGTGCAAGTGTAACATATGGTACTTTTATATACATGAATTAGTTATTCTAAATTCAATTGAGAAAATGATTGGTAAAACTCTAGATAATTTTGGATTGCTACAATAATAAATATGAAATAATATGAATAAGTGACAAAATTATGGGAAATGAAAGCACGTTGTTATTTTTGGGTAAATAAGGTATAAATTAAAGATGGCGTTGACTAAAACTATGCTTTGACCAGTGATGTTGTGTGGTAGCTGATGTCTAAGTCTTATGAGTTAAATGATGGGAGAGACATAAGTTTCTCACTTTTATATTCTCTGTCATACCACCTATACACAAACTAAACAGACACCGTCTAAGGACTATGATTTGGAATTTTCGTGCAAATGTTTATTCACGAAGATTGTTCCTAAAACATCATCGCATTACCGTTATGAAATAACCACATAAAAACAAAGTTTTTAAATTTATAAAATTTAATGTGCGAAAGAAAAGTCTCCCAAGTCATGTTCTAAAATAGTTTTATTACATGCAAAAGTGTACCAATCTCATTAAAAGCATAAGATAATGTTAAATATTAAACATAACCAAAAAGTCTTCTGAATATCCTTCGTATCTTCAAACTCTTCTTAAGAATTCCTAATTTGAACACATGGCAAAATAGATAGGTTAGGCTTAAGAAGTCTAGTGAGTATTATTAGGCTTGAGTATTTCAAGGTGTATGGAACTTACATTTCCCATACACAATGCCATCCCCTAAATTTTTTTTCAAAGTTTCACAAGTTAGTAACATTTTAGTAATCGAGAAAAAAGCATTTCAAAGTATTTACATTGCTAAAACATCATTAAATCCTTTAACTTCAAATCAAAACTTTGTATAAAATGTAATGTATGTATGATTCTATTCTAAAATCCCAAATCATCTCAAAGTCCAAAACATCTTACAAAATGATGTGGTCGAGCTGTGTTTAGTTGTGCATCTCATATTAAACACTCAAATGCTCTAGATGTTACAAACATGCAACGATCACAGATAAACAACATGAGGGGTAGCAAACTTCACGTAGGTGTCAGGATATCTAGGATGCATTCACAAAACGTCAACATTGGGTATTTGTTTCTCAATTTTGGTTACCTAAGTCATAAGTGACCACACAAGTCAAAAACATATTTTAGAGTGCATGCACATCATCATGATAAAAGTTTAGTTTAAGTCAAATAAAGTTTGTCCCTATTTCTAAAATTATTTTTTACAAAAATCCATTTCGTGGATGCACAAGTATTACATATAATATTTCACATAATATATGTGTATGATAAATCAAGTAAGAAACTTCAAAGTACAACATATCATAATGGGACATGTGTTATTGGGTAATAAACTCGCTTTCGGTTTAATGGTCCTTAATTCCACTTCTATTGATGATTAGGAAGTCAATGATCACCCAATAAACAATAATAAGTCTAAGTCGATAATCCGTCTGGTCAACAAATTAAGGTTATTAAACTCGATTAACATATTTTGACTTATAAACACTTAATACTTGACCCAATGACAATAATAGAAGCAACCAATTGATCTCGCATTGCCCAAAGGTCAAACCAATAAACTTTTATGATGCTTCTTATGTAGCCATGTTAGTATACAACCAGTAAGAAATAACAAAGGGCTTTCAAAAGTGGAAGTTTTAATCTACAAAAGTGATTTGACGTCTTTTTTTTAATTTACAGAAGTGGTGAAGTTATGATATCTTTTAATTCTGAAGTGATGAAGATGTGATATTTTTCAGAATTCATTTTGGTTATGAAGTATTGACGTTGATGTTATTTTTCAAAAGTTGTTATGGTTTATTCAGATGTTAAAAGTTAATATACATAAGTGAAATGTTTGTTTTTCAGAAGTGGGTTAAATTCATGACATAGAGAAGTGAAATGTTTATTTCTTCAGAATAGTGTCATTACTTTTTATAATGGAGTATTGCAAAATTATTGAAGTTCTTCTGTTAACTACAAAAGCTTCCACATGCTTATGTAGTCATACATTTTCGAGAAAAAGTTAGTGTTTTCCAAACAGATCTGAAGTATTACTGTTCACAACTGTAACTACAGTACACTTTGGTATCATTCTGTAAATTTGAACACTTCGTCTATTTTGTTGTTTTAAAATTTTATAGTCAAGTCAGTGTTCATGTTTCCGACTGGCAAGCATGACGATCAAATTTGTATGCTCTAGAATTATTGAGGGGTGCCTAAAGAAGGTTTTTCAAGGCACATTGTATGTTACAATTTAGAAAGGACAATCCAGTAGTGGTTCCCCACATTAACATGGATGGAAACCTTCACATTGAATACTTTTTGTCGCTATCAGTTGCTTGGTAGGATTATTTTCCAAATGTTATTTTTTAGTTTCATTCCAATCAAGTTATATAACAATATGTCAATTTAGAAAATTAAAAATTGCTTGCGTCCTGTCATTGTAATTGATGGTGCTCACCTAAAAGGAAATACTTGAGAACTATGTTCCTAGCAGTTGCCATGGACGACAACAATCAAATTCTATTGCTTTCCTTCGACTTTAAATAAAACAGAGAAGTGAGAATAACATGTATGTTTTCTTTATCAAGATTAAATGAATGTATTAGGGATATAAAGAGTTTGCCATCATATTTGATAAGGGCAATACCATTGACATGACCATCAAAATTGTGTTCCAAAATGCATATTACAAACTTTATTGTCTACATTTGCTGATGAATTTGCAAACAAATATTAGAAAATTTCAGCAAGTAGAAATTTTGTTATGGGAGACATATAGAGCTTACAAAATGTTTGTTTTTAGGAAAACATGGCTATGTTACACAGTGCAATTCTTACTGGATGTGGCAAATACATAGACAATATTGGTCACGATAAATAGGCAAGTGCATTTTGCCATGAGGTTCATTACAATATAATGACATCTAATAGTATAGTGTCCACTAATATGTTATAAAAAGATGCACAGAAACTACATAACAATGCGTATTTAGTTATTTAGTTGCTCAATGCAACAATGGTATTGTGAACGGTGTAATATTGAATGTAATTAAATTAAACGTTTATGACAACATAACTATATTTTAGCATTGTATGCCGATATATTGTATTTTTCTTTGTATTGGAACTTCAAAAGCCAATTACTCCATATGCAGATAAGGTTTTTGAATAGAGGATGTGTAATTTGTAACATAGAGGGTATACCGGATTGAAAATAACATATATCAAGTGGTCGGGCACAAGAAGATGGTTCGTTAACTATAGGAGAAGACACGTACCTGTAGGAAATGACAATGTACTGGTATACCATGCGGCTACACAATATCAACTTTCAAACATCAAATATCTACACACTCTAATAAGCTGGTTAAGAATTTTTTTTCATAGTAGAGATGTACCTAACTGCATTTATAGATGTTATGCATCATGTGCTAACTCCTACCGAATACGAACAACCATATAAAGTGACAGAAGTTTTACCATCACTGATGGACAAACACCAAGTTGGACGTCTACAAAATCATAACCATATCTCATCTCAGGAGTAGGATCCGATACCAAATAATGTAATTGCTGCCAATAGACGGGACATACACGCTTTACCTAGTCCATTTCTGTTCCTGGTCGATCCGACGAAGTATGAATAATCAAGTAGGGGTAAATCTAAATATAAGTTTAAGGTGAATGTTAGTCAATCACATAGTCAACAAATTTAACATGTCGTAGTATTCATTTATATATGTAACATACTTTACTTACTCATCACTTAATCAATAAATTATAAAATAAAGAGTAAATTACAATAATGGTCCCTATGGTTTGGACGAACTTACAATAAAGGTCCAACTTTTGAATTTTCCACTATAAGGGTCCTTAAGGTTTGATTTTTCTTTCAATAAGGGTCCAAAGGCCACTAAAAAGACTAAACTACATTCGATATTTTCTTTTTCATTTTTTTTATTGTATTATTTATTTGGTAATTAAAAAAAAAAGTTACACCCACCCCCATCCCCCATACCCCCTCTCTCTTACCGGCAGCCGTCGATGGAAAGTCGTAAAAGGAATTAGAGTCGTTTTAGGATCCTATTTTTGTAGAAGTCTATGATCGTTTGCAGATCAAGGATACTGCCTTAAAGGCTTCTGGAGCATACAAAAATGCAAACACCATCGGTATAAACCCAGAGATCGAAAACTTGGACCACCGCCATCGGCCTCCTCCGATATCCTTCCCTTGAACAACGTCGACAGTAGCAGCAATCGCTGCTGCCATTCCCGACCTCTCTTACTCCTCCGTTTGATCTCTATCTCGGTCTTGGGCTAAATGTGATCAATTACAATCGACATGGCTTCACTGCCCTTCAATTCTTCAAAAATCCATTGAAAAGAACGAGACATTGTTGCAAGTAGCCCAAACTAAAGACATTATTACGGTTTTTCATGGCTCAAGAGGAGTGATAGACATCAGAATTAAACCTGTTGGGGATTGATTTTCGACTATATGTGAGAGGAGTGATAGACATCAAAATTGAACAGATTGGAGATGAAATAATGACAACCACATGGTATTGAGTTGAAAAGTTGCAGACCAATCCATGTAAAAGGTTTCTTTCAAAATACAACTCCCGCAAAGAAGAGAAAACGGAAGCAGCAGACCTAGGCGGCAGCGTACTCACCGGAATCAACTACAATCCCCTCGGAGTTCTAGCACGACAACTAGGGTTTCCCCTTCACAAAGTTTGTGATATTTTCCCTCGTTATCTACCAATGGAAAAACCGTAAATCTTGAAATTGATTCCCTTTCGGTTTGCCGACTTAATGAATGATTTCTCAGTTACGTAAATTAGCAAAACGGAAAAGAAAGAGAAGATCGAGCGACGACGGGGGATTAACGCTGTGTTCCCGAGTCTCATTTAACGAGAGAAAGGAAGAGAAATGGGTGGAACTGGGAGGAAAAGAAAAGTTTTTATGTTCCCGAGTTTTTTTTTACGGAAGTAAGTGGAAAGAAGAGAAAGGAATTGGAGGGTTAATATTCTCTCCTAACTTTCCTTCCGATTTGGAAGGATTTGGAAGGAAATGAAATTACCGGTAAAAATAACACTTAATTATAACTTTCATTTCCCTTCCTTTCAACTCGGGAACACATAAACCATTTCTTTCCTTTAATTTTCTTTCGACTCGGGAACACTAAAATATAACTTTCCTTTCCTTTCTCTTCCCTTCTTTTCTCTCATTCTTTTTTTTTTTTTTTTCTCTCCATGCTAAAACTCGGGAACACAGCGTAAAGGTCTAACACGAAGGCCATTTGTGTTGGGGGATTTAAAGAGCTAGAAAATTAAAGTACCGACACCATATGACTCGTTTGAAACCTAACATAACACATAACCCGGGTGCATATATAATCTCTCGTGGTTTTTCAATGAGCACTGAGGTTTTTCATTGCCACGATTTTTTAGAGCTCTTCTTCATAACGGCAATTTTTTCAGATTGATTACGCTTCAACTTCAAATAAAATGTATTAGAAAATGTCAAATGATGATGTTCAAAATTCAAAGAAGATATTTGAAACGGGCATTTGGACCTTTAAAAAATCCTATATTTTACATTTTATTTCTGTAAATTATAGTTTAACGAAAAGATATACCTATGTGATATTTTATTGTGTAAAAGGAATAGAAAAAAAAAAGTTGTTGGCGTTCGAAATTCAGAATCCAATAATCATGTCCAAAATACTTTAATGGGAACTCGAAATGTCATGAAAATGTTTAAATCCTATATTTAACAAGAAGATAACACAACTTAGAAATTGAGGTAGACTTTGATAAAGATTCATAAGAGTTTGTATTTTCTGGAAAAATCAATGATTTTCGTCATGAATTCGTCGAAAGAGTAAAGAGAATATTTTGACAAAAAATTTTGATGCAAATTAAGATTTGGAATTAATATACCTATTCATTCTAAAACGATCTATTCCGAAATAAAATAAATCGTCATTTCAGTAAAATCACGGTAATCACCAAAAGTATAGGCCATATTCACCAGAACATATATAACTTATGGACATTTTTGTCAATATGTCTCGCCATAATCATACCTTCAACAAATCGCGTTATTAGTAAATATCAAGCACGCACGTGCATCAAATTTCAAAAGTAAATGTTATATTTCTCGATCAAATTATAAAGTACAAATATGTAATAACCCAAAAGAAAAAGATCATGGGCCAAGGGCCCACGTACCAGGACAAGATCGAGAACCGGCCACCAAGTCAGTACCTATTCGCATCGATAACATCGGTTGAAAAAGTAAATCCTAAACTGCCCTTCAAAAAAAAAAAAAAAAAAAAAAATATCCTAAATCATGCCTTTCATTCATCAAGACTCTTCTAGTATTAGGACAACAAGACATGGAAAACATGGACTCCTTTCACGCAATTTAAATCCACAAATGTCCAAGAAATGGATTCCTTATATCCTTTACTGAAATCTATATCAAACTCTTTCATGGAACCCAAACATTTGTATATGTAAAGAAGAAAAGATGAGGTACTAGCCATACCAGAAATGTTACAAGTCAAAGTCAAACCACAAAATATATAGTCAAGGTCAAATCTATATAACAGATTCAGAAAACTTTTTCACCACGACACTACGCGGGTGATGGTTGAGTAATTATGAACCAAATTTGACACAAACACATTGTCCGGGATTTCTTGGCCGTAGATCCACCGCAGCTTCATCTGATCTAATCATGGATGATGGAGTGTAACAAAATCGAAGCCTCGTCCGTCGCCGGAGCTGTATCCTCTATTTTGAAAACATCAGAAAGAGTTGCCGGCAATTGAGCCACGATGTCGTCACCACCATCTTCCTCATTCTCCTCCACTTCTCCACCACCATCTTCCTTCTCCGCCACCACCTCACCACCGTTACTCAGTGCACCACCGTCTTCCCCTCCTCCTTCATCGCCATTCTTCTCCTCCGGTTGTTGGCTGGATTTAGGGCTATTAACCAAATTAACGATGAGTTGACTGAACAACCCGCCACCACCACCTCCATCGCCACCAGGAGTCGGCTTTTCTTCTTCATATTTCACTCCATTAATCATCTCATCCCCACTGTACTCTTCAAGCACGACCATCCCGCTTGGCCTTTTTTCAAGTCTTCCGATACTACCCTTTTCATCTCTTCCTCTCTTGTTACCGATTCTTTCATCGATCACACCGCCTTCCATCTCTATTTCTCTATCTGATTTACGTATCACAGATCTAAGAACGCACTCTTTCGATTCGTGAAGAACAACAGGGAAATTGTTTGTTAGATTTAGTTGTGTTGGTGGTTTGGATTGATATAAGGGAGGAATACTGGAATAGTGCGTGTATCGAGAGAGGTATTCATGGTGACACGTGCTGTGCTGCTGCTTTCTCCTCGTAGAGACATTTGACCCAACCACTCTCTTACACGTGGCCAGGTCGGTTCGTTGAATGGATAAAAAGATTTAGTTATTTTTAACGTATTCACTCAACCGACTGTTTGCTTTAAATTATCTGTTCTTTTTCCTTGAATAAAGCAAATTTATTCGACTTTATTAATTATCTTATTCTTTACCAAAGATAACATTTTGATAGATACATCATGTATCTATCATTTTCCATTTTTATATAAAAATTTATGGTACAAACTACAAAGTTTGCAATAACCAATTATGTTTGTTGAACAGTGTTGCAACTTATTAAATGTTGGGTGTAAATAAAGTATTTTTATAATGTATCTATAGAATAATTATACAGAACTAAGAGCATTCTAAAAAAGACTTTTTACAAAATATATGTTCATTTTGAGATAGTAATAAAAAGAAAATCATTATGTGATAAAACTCCATTTTGATTATTTTAGTAAATAACCCCCTATGTTAAACTCGGTTCAGATTAAGACACAATGCAATTTTAACGGAATAATGTCTAAAGCAAAGTTATCTTAAATTTACATTTTTCTTAGTTAGGTCACCTTAACCGTATCTATTACAAAATAGGTCGATTCCAGCCAAAATAATCAATAGAGCTTTTTAAAATTACCAAATTACCGCTACCTGTTCTTTATTGTTATAACAACCTACGGCTTCTCTACTAAGTTAATAATTTTACACCCATAGGAATCTACATATAGCTTACATTATTAAATATGGTTCAATTAGATCCATTGAGTAAAAAAGACATAGACTTATGCCTGTTTTAATATAGTTACAACCAAACCAAACCATTTACTAGAAGTAAAAAAAAGTATACAAATGGACCTCCAAGAATAAATGTTTGACTAATTCAACCCAAAATATTAATAAACACAATCACACATTACCTTACATTAATTTACCAAAAGGAAGAAAAAGCTTCAATCTTTTATCATCTTCCATATTGTATTACATGTATCAAAGTCACTCATTTCTTGCGAATTCAGCTCGAACTTTTCAACTACTTTCTTCTCTTTATCAACAATATCTGTCATTAGATAATTAAAGAATCGCATATCCACAATAAATATTAATATACATATGCTAAATTAGAATCTAGTAATTATAAAAGTAAGACAAGAAACACAAAAGGATACTTCCAGATATCATTTTGGACTGATCATTTAAGTCAGGAATTATCTTTGTTACAGATGCAAACATTGAGATCTTCATCCTGCAGAATAAATATAAAACCTTTTTTACATCAATTTTCCAGATAGCACTTTATACAAAAAGCACTTAATGAGATAAAAAAGAAAAGAAAAAAGAAAAGGAAAAAAGGACTTACTGTGCCTTCAATTCATCTTGTTTAAGTTTCTTAAAAACCTGCCCTCTCTCTTCAATCAAACTTCTTTGCTCTTCAAGATCTTTAATTTCATTGGTGATTGCTGTGTTGATAATAATAATAATAATGGAAAATAATCAGTTTGGAACCCATTAAAGACTGGTGAGTATAGCACTAAAATATATAGAGAAAATTAAATATTAGTAATTATGTACTTATCTAAGTTCCTCTTGTAGCAATGCCTCTCTTTGAAGGTCATCATCCAGTTCTTTTTGAAGCAAATTAATCTCTGCATCTGAAGCAATTTCAGCCTTTGCAGCTTCTGTTTTTTGCTTGCATACATCTATCTTTTTTTGATAATCTGTTGTATAAAATAACTATTTTAATTCAGAATATCAAGACCGCCTAATGCTTACTCACTAATAATCTGTTGTATAAAATATAAGACTGTTTCTTGACTTGACAGAAAATAACTTAATATGGAAAGTGACTTGATTACATAATGAATGCCACTTTTACTCTAAAGTGTAAACCAAGCAAACCACTACCAACATCAGAATTGATATGATCCTTATAAATCTTCAAAGAATCTGATGTTTATATTCAGGGAGTGTTAGGATGTGTGACTGAATGTAAATTACCTAATTATACAAAGCTTTGATGAACTTATTATCTGATTGTTGAATTTGAATCCTTAAGTCTCAGTAATTACTTTGAAAACACATATCTAAACATTCCCTGGAATTTTACTCCCTCATTCTTCTAGTTTTCTGAAATGGGTTAATTGCTTAACAACCAGGAAATATAGGTATTCTATCCATCTTACTCCATGAACTTCGAAATTCACAGAATTGTAAGGGATTTACTATAGTAGTTCATCAACAAAACATTTCATATTGAGATCAAATGCAACGCAGTATATCAAATTTATAAGAAGAATCTATACATTACAGAGTTGAAAAGTAGACAGTTTGATACGCATCTCTTTTGTAACAAGAGTGTACTAGTTTTCTTTTACTTTACACAAACTAATAGCCATATAGTGAAGCACGCGGTATTACCTTCAAGAGAGCTTTGAACTGCGGCATAATCTGAACGGCAACGGGAGCGGAGTGCGTCGGATATTTCAACGCAGTGCTTCAAGTCATTGATGTCTTTTTCGTTCTTCAATAACTGAACTAGATCATCGCTGTATGACATCAGTTTCTCGACATCAATTTTTCTAGAAATTTCCGCCATTTTGAACGCGATCAATCTAGGGTTTTCGACAGAACCTTTTCAAAGAGTGAGATATGGCGAAGGGAGGGAAAATGGCGAAAACCCATATTAAAATGTAGGGCTCATATTAGAATGTAGGGCTGAGAGTTACAATTTTTTATACAGATCTATGTAAAAAAGTATGCGTTTATCAATTTATTCAGTGTTATTTTAATTTATTAGTAATATTAGTTTACAAATTCGTTTTACACGGTGACAATAAAGAAAACGAGCGAAAGGGAGCCGCGCGTTGCTGCGGTTAATGAAGTCAATAAAATGGTAACAAAATTAAAATAATTTAAAGTTTTAGTGGCAAAATTGAAAACGACGAATTTTTTGTTGCCAAAATTGAAAACAATGAAAGTTTACTATTGTTGGCCAAAACTAAAAACATAGAAATTTTTTAGGCCAAAATTGAAAATAGCAAAAATTTTGGTGGCAAAATTGAAAGCAACAAATTTTAGTATTTATAACTGTAGCCAATACAAATTAAAAACTATAGGGACTAAAATTGTAATTATACAAATTAAAACTATAGGGATCAAAATTGTAATAATGCTAAACTTGTATATGCACTGTTCATTCAAGGCAACAATTATATATATATATATATATATATATATATATATATATATATATATATATATATATATATATATATATATATATATATATATATATATATATATATATATATATATAATTAGAGTAAATTACAATTTTGGTCCCTGTGGTTTGCATGAAATTTCACTATTGGTCATCGTTTCGTTTTTCCACGTTGATGGTCCCTAAATATATATATATATATATATATATATATATATATATATATATATATATATATATATATATATATATATATATAATTAGAGTAAATTACAATTTTGGTCCCTGTGGTTTGCATGAAATTTCACTCTTGGTCATCGTTTCGTTTTTCCACGTTGATGGTCCCTAAACTGCTTATTTGCTTACACATTTGGTCCCTCGTCCAAGTTAAATGACCAAACTGCCCTTTTATAATTTCTTTTTCATTTTTCTTTTAATATAAACTTTATTAAATTAATTAAAAAAATAAAAAAAGAAAACAAATGTTTCCTCGCATGCTTCTCCGGTGAACTTCGAAAGTACCACATGGTTTCTCAAAACCATTCAAAATCACACACACACACACACACCGGTTGCATGTGTGTGTGCGTGTTCGTATCATACAGCAAGAAAGAGAAAACGGGAAATGATAGATCGATAAGGAAATAACAATCGCGAGTGAGGGCGGTTCGCCGGAGGTCCAGCGGCGTCAATCTACGACATTCTCGAGGTCGCCGGCGGCAACTGTGGTTGCAGGTTGAATGGTGGTGGTGGTGTGCGTGGTTTCTGAGACGACAAGGGAGAGGAGACAACAAGGTTCAGAAAAGGGAAAAAGGTCTTGATGCTGCTATGGGCTCGGTTCCGCCGGAAAAGTAAAGTCAGCGGCGACAAACCACCGCTGCCGGCGACGGTGAGAGCAGCCGGCAACGACAATCGACGATGGGAGGCGAGAGAACTTCCAAAAATCCTGATTGTTGCAGAAAATGTCCAAATTTTGGTGCTAGGCTCGCGATTCAGGAGGGACGGAAAGGTTAGAAGCGGATGTCGGTTCTGATTGGTTTGTTTTTCCGATAGAAGCTGCCGGCAGCTGCGGCGGTGGCTCCTGGTGGTCTCAGAAGTTGTGCAGGTGTGAGGATTGAGATCGTTGTTGCAATTTTCAACCCTAAAACCTTCAAACTTGTTCTTACCATGTGAGGATTGAGCACCGCCTGCTGAGGTAGGATTAAAGCGGTGTTTATTTGTAATTAATGCATGTATAATGGAGAAAGACATAAGAGAAATCGTCTCGTTAATTAGAAGTTCAGAAAGAAACGGTTGATTGATTATTTAATGCATTAAGAATGCATTTCAATTTTGGCAATTTTACAGAGCTTTTATTTGTTCATAAGTAGCATACCATCCATAAACAGCAATGTAGCTCTCACAGTATAAAAGCTAACCCGCAGATTTTCCTGCCATCATCGGCGGCATTTTCCTCGATTTCCGGCAGCGCAGATCCGACATCGGTGGAGTAGCGGCGGCGTTTACTGGAGCGATCGGTGGTGGTCGGGGAAGATGACCGGAAGTGGTGATCGGAGGGGATGTTTTTTTTTCTTTTTTTTAATTCATTTAATAAATAATACATAAAAGAAAAATGAAAAAGAAAATAAAAAGGGTATATTGGTCATTTTACCTGGCCAAGGGACCAATAGTGTAAGCAAAAGTGTAGTTCAGGGACCATCAGCGTGGAAAAACGAAACGATGACCAAAAGTAAAATTTCATGCAAACCACAAGGACCAAAATTGTAATTTACTCACTATATAATAAAAAAATATTTTGTTTATTTATGATTCTTAAATATATATTGAATAGAAAAATAACAATGATACATTGTATCTGTTATAATAAAATTCGAACAAATCAGATAAAATGACAACCTAGAGTTATAAGCATACAAACAAAAAAAATTAAAACGAAAAAAATGAAATACGTTCGTTTGATTATAAAAAAATTTGTAGTTTTCAAAAAAAAAAATTCTAAGAAAAATTAAAAGTTAGAAAACACGTTTGGTTCATGAAATTTTCCAAATTTTTTCTAGAAATTGAAAATTTTCTGTTTTCCAAAATTACAAAGAACTTTGGAAACTCAAAATTGTTGTTTTCCACAGTTTTCTAATTTTCTAAAACACGTTTTCTAATTTTCCGAAAATGTTTTCTAGAAAATTGAAAACAGTTTTTCGCAACCAAACGCACCTTTATCTATTCTACTTAATACAAAATTAATATGATAAGAATGTTGTAAAAATCAGTTTAAGCGGCAGACAAATGGTGGGTATTAATCTCGTGGCAGTCTCTAGACGCCTACGATTAGTGTTAGTTGGTTAGGCATGGCGGACCTATTCGGTCAAATCGGTCAAATATCTACTTTTAAGTAGATTGCTATTATACATAAGTACATTGCTATGTGTGATGGTTATTGATTACATTTTGCATGACTGGAACTGAAAATTAATATATACATATAGTATTCTTTTTTTTTTTAAATTTTGGTGCCTACTTGACAGAAAGATGCACAAAAACACAAATGTAGCAATAAACTTATAAGTAGATTTTATTATACATAATAATATTGCTATTTGTGTGTTTCTATGTGTGATGGTTACTGATTACATTTTGCAGAAAACACACAACACATATAAAATTAAGACTTGCTTAAAACAAAATAGACACACACATACACACACATACACACACTGATGTTCTGTTCTAGGTATTTTGATTATAAAAGTCACATTTAGGAATATATATATATATATATATATATATATATATATATATATATATATATATATATATACACACACACACCATTTTTCATAATAGAATTATCGGTTACAGTTACTTCACCTAAGTAGAAACGAAAGAGCAACCTCAAAGTACGATGCTATAACAAACACACACACAAAAAGGATGTTAAGAGCAACTTCAAAAGCACGATGTTATAACACACAAAAAATGGATGTTAATAGCAACTTCAAACTGCGATGTTATAATACATACAAAAAGTTGGAGACCAAAAATGCAAGAAAAAAAATTAATAAAACTTGTTTATTTTCTGCAAATTTGGTCCCTAAATGAGGCCACTTTACAATTAACTGGCCTAAGTAAAAAAGAAATAGCAACTTAAGAATACGGTGCTATAACAAAATAACAATTGTGCAATTTCTTTTCTTTTCTCATTTATAGATAGCACATGCACAAATGGATGTTAAGGTCGTTTTCTTGGTTACTGTTAACACACACATATAGTGTTGTAATATAAAGAACAGAAGTGCTTCTACTCAAAAGTTAACCGAAATTGCAGAAAAATTTGATAGATTTTTCTATTTGTTGCAGAAAAGTATAAATAAAAATTATTATAGTGATGTAATAAAAAGAAACACAAGTAGGATGCCATAACAAACCATATAACAAAAGTACATTGCTATTTTTTATATCTAGTCATAATTGAATAATTAAATGATGTCATTTACAGGGCACGAGATTTTATTAATCGTCTATTAACATTTTTACTCGACTTTAATCTTATTGTAATAGTGGCTGACAACAACATTTTCATACTGCGTTATTATCACCCCTGGCATAATCTACCACATTTACCAACACATGGACTGATTTGTGAGCACCTGCAAAAAAGCTAAATGACCATATACAATGCTAAGGTAAGAAACCAAACCCTACTTTACTGATTACTTAATTATATACATGGAAAATGTTTGATAGGGTAATATGTAAAAGCCATGTCATGTTGTCTCATGAGTTGGTATGTTGTACTTTCATGCTCTTTAAATGATAGTATATTAAACCAAACTTTAGTTCGCTGATTACTTAATATAAAGGCAAAATGTCTGGAAGGGTAATAATGAAAAAGCTTTGCCATGTTTTAATTGAATGTTATTTTGAACCAACACATGAGAAATAAGTGGCTCATGACGTGGCCTATTTTTAATTGAATTATATGTTTTATTGAGACATTGTATTTTGTTACTAGTTATAGCATTATACTTTGAGTTTTTCCCCCCATCGAGACATTCTACTTTTAATTTTTCGTTTTAAGACTTGTACTTATAAAAGCATAACTATTAATATATTCTATTGTTAATTTTTTCCCTTTAAGACACTTTTACTTGAAAAAATACCAAGTCGTAACATTATGCCTTCAAAATTGAACCTATTAAGATATTGTCGTTACAATTTTTCCTTTTTGAGATATTGTACTTTTAAAATCTAAACCTCTTTGATTTTGGTTACTAGTAAATGTATTATACATTATTATTATTATTATTAAGAGTTTGTACTTTAATTTGATCCCATCCATATATAACATTATACCATCAATTATAGCTTTTGTATTCTTATACTCTAATCGATTAACACATTCGACTTCGAAATTTTGAACTTGTTTGGTTTTGGTTACCATTTATAGCGTTATGCTTTCAATACATAACCTATTAAGACATGGAACTTTCATTTATAGCATTATATTTTCTAAATCTAACATGTATAAACATTGTACTTTCAATTTTTTTCTTATTAAGACATTGCACTTTGAAAACATTGTACATTTCAACTTTTTCTTATTTAGACATTTATGAAAATCTAAAAATATTTAGACATTCTACTTTGAAAATACAAACAATTATAGCATTGTACTTTTAGGATCTAACCTATTAAGATATTCTCTTTTTTTTAAATTTAACATATTTAAACATTATACTTTTGTTTTTTTCTACCTTGACACTATACTTTGAAAATGTAAACATTAATAACATATTACTTTCAAATACAGCCTATTAAAACATTTTCTATAATTTTTCATATTAAGACACTGTACTTTAAAAATTTAAACATGTTTGATTTTGGTTTCCACTTATAACATTATACTTTTAATTTTTCATCTTGTTACTTAGTTTTTTATTTCTTATTAAGACACTGCACTCTGGAAACTCTGTACATTTAAACTTTTTTAAGCCATAACTATGTACTTTGTATATTTCAACTTTATTATATTCATATTAAGACAATGTTTGTGGGAAATATTTGTAATTATAACATTATAGTTTCAATATCAAACATATTAAAGGGCTGTTTAATTTGCCTCTTACCGGTCTAGTAAGAGGTTACGTCTGACTCGCACCGTTTGATAACCCCAAAATTTACCTCTAACTCGGTCCTAAACCCTAAAATTTACCTCTTACCTGGTCAACTTCAGGATGAGTATGATTGGGACAAACAGCGACCTAGTTGACTCTTACTCAATTAACAACTCTTACTCAATTAGCGAGTATCAGACAGCCCCTAAGATAATGTATTTCTAGTTGCTTTCCAACTATGACATTCCATTTATAAAATCTAACTTAATATAAAACTTTTATGACGTTTTATTTTGTTAACTTTTGGCATTTTATTTCAAAATATAACATATTTAAACCTTGTATTTTTATTTTTTTCTTGTAAAGACATTGCTCTTTGAAAACTTTGAACCGTTTAACTTTTTTTATTTAGTTATGATAATTTGGTAACCTAACATTTTTAGATATTAATACTTTGTATTTTTTTCCTACCTAGACACTATACTTTGAAAATCAAAACAATTACAACAAAGTGTTTTTTAAAATTGAACACATTAAGTTATTGCCTGCTGGAATTTAGTAGATCACAATACTATGAATGTAATGCTCGCGACGCTAAGGGTAAAACTTAGCGACGCTAAACACCGATGACATCAATAACCACTATAGTGTTCTAGTTTGTCATTTGGATAAAAATATACTTAGAAACAGTGGGAAACGGGGGAAAGTTCATCAAATCGAATTGGGGACGAATTCACAAAATTAAGGTGGAACTAAAGGGGATTTAACCTCAGAATCAAAACTAAGGTGAGTAGTTCTTTCAATTCTTGACATTTTGGTGTTAGAACTAGGGTTTGGTGAAGAAATAGCTTGATGATGGCGTAGTTGGTAGTTAAGATATGTATTTATAACTAAACTGAATTGAATGTCTTGAAAACCTTGCTTAGTTGTGGTGTAAATTTAATGGGGGTTGAGGTTCGGGGAATTATACTTAAAATAGGTTGTCCATAGTTAGCGAAGCTAACCTTGTCTGGTCGTGACGCTATAGTCGTGACGCTATAGTCGTGGGACAGGAAGTTACTTAGTTATTATATATACACTGTGATTATGTGGATATCTAAGATGTGTCTAAACATGGAGTTTGGCAGTAGCTAAAGAAACAGGAGGAGGGGATCTCACCATCGGTTGAAATCTTCTATATCACGAATATCGAGGTGAGTAACTTCATGGTTTGATGTTTAGTTTTGGAATTAAGATATTACTTGATACTTTGATTCCTTATCATTACTTACCTGCAAGGAAATGACCGATGATCGAATAAATAATGAGATTGGTGAAAAATCTCATAATACACACTTGGTGTAAAACCAAAGGGATTGGTGAAAAGTCCCTTCGACCCTTGGTGTCATGGCTAATGTAAAGCCTACACCCTATTTGTGACATAAAATGAGGACTTATGAGAAATCATGTTTGTATCTGATGATCCTTTACGAGACTCCCGTTTTGTATCTGATGATCCTTTACGAGACTGGTGAAAAGTCTCATATCTATCATGGTGTAATTGGGGACTGGGGTAAAGTCTCCCAGGCTGGTGTAATTGTGGGACTGTGGTAAAGTCTCTTAGGCTGGCCCAAAATTAGCAGTTTAGCGACGCTAACTGAGATCGTGCAAACCCACTCACTAGGCCAAGGCACTGTGTCGCTAAAGGGGTACTTAGCGTCGCTAACATCAAGCTTAGTGGCGCTAAGCTCTGCTTCCAGCAAATTCTTCAAACTTGATTCTTTTATGCGCTGGACTTGGACATCTCGGGATTAGGGCCTTACAATTAAAATAGTGCTCAACATATTTTTTGTATGAGATATTGGAATGAACTAAGAAAAATATTTCATAAAAATGAGACAATTGATAAAGACTTGCGACAAAAAATTTATAAAAGAAAAGCAGTGCTGGCGACAAGCTTTAATAAGAATAATTGCTGCTATCAAATATTTGTCCAGATATAATTTAGCTTTTCGAGGGTCTAATGAGAAGCTTGATCAAGACAATAATGGTAACTTTTTAGGAATAATTCTAATGATGACAGATTTTGACAATATCATGCAAGATCATGTTAAACGTATAGAAAATCATGAAACTCATAATCATTATCTAGGTCACAAAAAAATGAACTAATTTCTATTTTAGCTAACAATGTTAGAAATTCTATACTTAAAATTGTTTAAGAAGAAGAAATCTTGATTGTACACCAGATGTTAGCCATCAAGAACAAATGACTTTCGTTATTCGATGTGTAAACATGTCTAGTAATAAAATAAAAATTGATGAATACTTTTTAGAATTTTTGAAGGTAGATGACACTTCTGGTTGAGGAGTTTTTAATGAGTTATTAAATGCATTAAAATTATTTGAACTTAATATTGATGATGTAAGGGACAAGGTTATGATAATGGTTCTAACATGAAAGGTAAACATCAAGGGGTTCAAAAACGATCACTTGAAACTAATCCAAGAGCATTATACATGCCATGTGTGTGTCATAGTCTTAACCTTATAGTCAGTGATATGACTCATTCTTGTGTTAAAGCTGTTTCTTTTTTTGGGAGTTCTATAATGCATCTTTGTATTGTTTTCAAGTTATCCCAAAAGATGGAAAATATTACTTGATAATGTTTCAAATTTAACCGTAAAATCTTTATGCAATTCACATTGAAAGACTAGGATTAGGTGTGTGAAAGCTATTAGGTATCAAGCTCCTCAAATAAAGACAACATTGACAAATTTAAGTGAATCGTGTGATGATGCAAAATCAAAAAGTGAATCACAAAGTTTAGTTAATGCTATAAAAAGTTTTGAATTTTTACTTGGTATGATATTTTATTTGCTATTAACATGGTTAGTAAAAAGTTGCAAACGAAAAATATGAGTATTGATGCCACTATTAATCAATTAAAAAGTATAACGACATTCTTTACAAATTATAGAAACGAAGGATATGCCGTTAGTATAAATAATGCAAAAGATATTGCACTTGATATGTACGTTGAACCAACTTTTTTAATAAGACGTCTGAGTAATTAGAAAAAGACAATATGATGAAATTGATAATGAACATGAATTACAATCGGTTGAAGAATCTTTTAGAATATAGTATTTTGTAGTTGTTGTTGATATGACAATTGCTTCATCAGATAATAGATTTCAAGAATTAACGACTTTTGAAATTTTTTTTGGTTTTTTGTATGATTCAAAAAAATTGAAGTCCTTGAATGACAATAAACTTCAGAAAATTTATACTAATTTTGCAAAACAATTTTCTCATAATAATTTGTGTGATGTGGATTTAAATGATTTATTTTCAGAACTCAAAGTGTTGCGAATGACTTTGCCAAATGTGGTTATGTCCGCAATTGAAATTTTAGAGTTTGTTAAAGAATAATATTGTTATCTAAATGTTTTAATTGCTTATCGAATCTTATTAACTTTACTTGTTACTATAGCAGCATCACCGGAAAGAAGTTTTTTCAAAATTAAAGCTATTAAAAAACTATTTGAGATCATCAATGTCACAAAAAAGATTGAATGGTTCGGCTATGTTATGCATCAAGAAAGATTTTTTGGACAATATTGACCTTGATACTAAAAAAGCTCGTAAATGTAAATTTGTTTAGTTTTTTTTTTGTTTTGTAATATATAGTTGTTAGGTTGTTTGGCTTCTAGGGCTGTCTCAGGGGTTTTCCTTTCTATAGGTGGGGAATCACAGTCACCTATTGTATTAAAATTTTTAATTAATAAAAATTTTCGGAGGTACTGACCTCCTTTACCAATTTCTTTTTATTGTAAATGGCCTCATTTTTTAATTTGCTCTGGCCCCAAATCCGCTTGGTCCGCCCCTGCATGAAACCCAACTCCGGCTAGCCGAAGAGCAGTAACACATGACCCATCTTCACCGCACATGATAAATACAACTGAAAATATAAAACCTAGTGAATCCAATCAAACCCATTGAAGAAAAAAGGTCAATGAATCTCGACGTCAGGTGAAGAGCACAACAAACACAGATGTATGTTGTATATTTGTTTGCTTCTTCTTTGACTTTTGGGTAAGAGTGGGAGTTTATGAGGTTTAAAAATGGGGACTATAGGGTAGGGATGGCAAAAACCCCCGCGGGGCCCTGATCACGTGGGACCCCGAACCCATACAAGGGGTAATTTTATGAAAAAATCGGGGGCGGGGGCGGGGGCATGGGTGGGCAACCCTGTCCCGAAACCCCACGGGGGCTCCGTTAATATATATATATATATATATATATATATATATATATATATATATATATCTATACTATAAACCATATATAATTTACAACACTTTAATGCATAAAGTCTTAATTTTTAAGACAGTACAAGCCATTAATGCAACTTTATCTAATTGATATCATAAAAAAAAACATTTAACTTAAATAATCTCAACCTTTGATTGATTTCAAGTAATCAATGGCTTAAAACATATCTGACAACTCACATTGGATCACCTTTTCAAATTTGAACTCCCTCCAAAAATATAAAACTACCTCTATAAATTAAGAAAATGTCACAACTTAATATTTACTTCAACCTTACTGCACATTCCAGTCCTGCTGCACACTCTAGGCTGCTCCTGCATACCAAAGGTAACAATCTCTCATGCATTTCATTCAATATCATTTAGTTTCTTCACATAAAGATAAATAAAAATATTAAAATTTGTATTTGCAGGTTCCTATAATTGTTGGCTTTTTTTGCAGATTACAATTGGTGATTCTATTTAAAGGTATGGATTATGAATTTAATACATAAAATCAATGGTTCTAGCTGACAAAAATTCATTTTGATTTTATTAACAGAATTACAGCAATCTGGATCTATTATGTTACCATACAATATTTTAAACTGAAATCTGATAATTTTAAGTTGTAAAAATTGGTTAGTTGTTGCAACAAGTTTTACAAAAAACCTACTAAATTATGTCTTATATAAAAGCAAGAAATAGCAACATACTTTTTATTTCTTTGAGTTACTGCACCAAATACCTGAGGAAAAAATTATGTCAAATGAAGACCGTAACAGCATCCAATACCTGAGAAAAAAACCTACTAACATAAACCATTAGTGTTTTTCATATTATCATGCGACATCAACAACAAATATCATAGCAAACATTAAAAAGTCAGAAAAAATGATTATGAAAATCAATAATCAGGAAACCGATTTTCAGAATACAATGATATATAAATTATCTCCCGATAAAACGAAACGAAAATCTGATAAACCAAAATTCATCAGATCTACAATAGATTGAACACAAATCCGATAAAACCAAATTCATCATATCTATAATGGATTGAGCAGGAATCAGATTGAGCACAAATTTGTTTTCCCTTTTTCTTTATTTTACCTCACGGTGGTGATCTATGCAGGTCGGAGGACAAGGAGGCAGTAGTAGCAGCCGAATCGATAGACAAGCTTCAGATGGTCGACGGTATCAAGGGATCCGAATCGATCGATCACGATGGTGATCTATGCAGGTCGGAGGACAAGGAGGCGGTAGTATCAATGGATCCGAATCGATCAATCGACAAGCTTCAGATGGTGTGTGCAGCCTTATTTAGCGGATCAATGACGGAGCCATCCTCAAAGCTGGTGTGTGCGTGTCTAAGGAGGAAGCAGCCGGATCGATCGACAAGCTCACAATCGGATGAATCGGAGGTCATCGCCGGCTGAATCCGATGGTAGCAGGTATGGCGGAGATGGTTACGGTGGAGGAAATCGGGAGGAAGTGGAGGTCGGATGAATGGGAGCCGAGATCGACCGTACGAGAGATAGGCGGTTCGAGATCTAACAGAAGATTGAGAGTATGAGAGATCCACAGAAAGATGTGAGGCAAAAACGGAACCACACCGGAGAGTATGAGAGGCAGATCTAGATCTCAAAAGATAGAGGAAGGAAAAGAGAATAATCGTGGTGCATTTATTTCGAGAAAGACAGGATTGAGGAGTAGTGGATGGCTGGTCGGAGGCTTTAGGTGAAAAAGAGAACGTGGAAACATAAAGAAAGTTAAAATCATAAAATAATGATCAAATTTATGGAAATAATTCTATCGGAATTGTCATGTTTACGTATTTTTTTCAAGGTACAAATATTGTGGGTATATATGTTAGCACGTGGATATATATATTTTTTAAAGTCATTTTTTTTAAATCATAATCAAAATAGAATAGGATAATTATCGATTTAAAATTTTCAAACAAATCTTTATTTAGCTACATCGTTTTCGAGATATCCAGAATCCAAAGTGGTATGACAAATTATATTTTATGACTCAAAATATGTATCAATTTGTATCGACATAATCAAAATATAAATCTTGACATAGTTAAGCATTTGTAAACACGTTGGATCTCCAAATTTACATATGTTTTATACTACTAAACAAATAGATTTCTTGCACGTCTTTTGTTAGCCAAGCCGATATAAAATTAAACAAGTAAACGGTAATTGATCCATTGGCGTATTCAAAAACTCAAAGTAACACCGGAAGGCGTATAGCTATATGGGTAATTGTCAAAATAACACAGCAATAGATTCTTATTTTAGAAAAAACCAAAATTCATACATCAAACTTTAAACTAAAAATAACAACATACTTTTCATTTTAAGTAAAGCAATAAATGTCATCAACTAAAGGCGTATTCAAAAACTCAAAGTCCACAAACAAACTAGCCAACATTAATAAGTCGATGATATTTGTCCATACATTGCATACTTTTAAGAAACATGACATGTTTTGATTATAAACTATTCAGCGCCCTTCCAAAAAGAAACTATCGTTGCGTACTAAAAGAAAATTATTCGTCGAAACTAATTGTCGTCTGCTGCATTGCGTATTATTTGGAATCTGATTTTTTTTTCAAAACAAAATTAATCATCGAAAGAAATTTATTCATCGAAATTAACTACTCATCATCTGCTGAAAGATACAAATCGGAAAAACTCAACTAATTGCCGAATAAACTATTTACCGCCTGCCGCATCGCGCGGGTGCGCCGCTAAGATTAAAGTTTTTCCATTTTTGGTTATTTTACTTTTTAATAGTGCATTTCAATTTGATTTATTGCTAAATGATAAATTTGATTTTTATTGTCCCATATGTGGTTCCATATGATTATGTGGACGCATATGTTAATTGACCGTTTTAGGGCCTGCAATGGTGCTGCCAGATTCCACATCGAGAATAAGGGAGAAATGTTCTATCACCTAAAACATCGAGCATGTGACTAGAACTTGCCGGAATGTTAAGAAGTCAATTTGTGTTTTAGCGTAATTAATTTGGTGTCATGTTTTCAGGGAATGTTAAGAAGCCAATGTTTGAAATGTGAAAACATGTTTTGTAACGGTATTATTTAACCAATTAATGATTTTAGTTTTTAATATGATTTTTAACCATAAAGAATTGATGCTTTTAGTCCTTAATATACGATTTTTGTTCATAAAAATATTAAAAAAATCTTATTTCAAGCAACCAACTTGAACATGAATAACCGAAAAACCGAATGCGGTTCGGTTACCACGATTGGATGATCAACTCAAAAATCGAAATACCACTTCATGCTCACCATCCGCCCTATATCAGATCGTTAATACCAAACCATTTATCTATTTGCCCCTGTTTTTATTTTTATGATGGGGGCTCCTTTCGTTTTCAGTTTTAGGCTACAATTATAAAACCCTTATAACAAAATAAATTAAAGACGTGCTTATGAGAAATGACATGATTATTATTGGAGTTTTGTGTCAATCTACATTTAAGGACAACCGAGGATATGCATGTCAAATGAGATTGTTTGTGTCAAATCGCTACCAAGGACACCAAGAATGGTAATTGGATTCTCATATGGTACTTTTTCTATGTCGAGCATTCGATTTTGGTATTTTTGTTTGTAGTTCCATATGTGTATTAAAAATGTATCTACCATTCATTTATTGTATTTTGCAGGTATATTAGAGTTGATTGCTTAATTTGGCTGCTTTGATATAATTTTCTTTCTAACAAATGTAACATTTGCAGTTTTTCAGTATTTGTATTTCAGAAATTCAAGGCTTCATTTGGTGGTCCGATCCAACGTACAATGCTATTGTTGGTTCACACTTGAAGTACATAGTGATTGTTCACTGTTGTCGATAACATTGTACTTTGAAGTACAATGCGATAGTGCAAGAAATTGTAGGAAAATTGTTTTATCTCTAGCCATTCCCTCATCAATGATATATTTCACCTGTTATCCAAAATTGTTTGAAAATTTATCTTCTCATATTAATATCCGCAACTCACCAAAACAAAACTCAAATTAAGAAAACCACTTATATAATATTGTATATGTCACTTTATGGTAAAATCTATTTTCTGACTCATTGTATATTATTTAGAATATGACATATTTCTGAAAAGAAATTATGAACGTTTGTCAAAAGTCATTAATCATTGAAAGAAACCTATTCACCGCCTCCCCCCGCCCCCTTCAACGACCATTGCATTGCGCGGGTACTCCACTAAGATTAGGAGGGTCATTATTATTTTGAAGTGTTCGATAAAAATTTCTATAACAAACATATGGAATTCCCGTAAAATAATACCAAAATCTTGGGAAAACACATAGCCGAAAGGAAACTACTCGCCGTCCGCCGCATTGCGCGGGTACGCAGCTAGTATATATATATATATATATATATATATATATATATATATATATATATATATATATATATATATATATATATATATATATATATATATATATACTAGCTGCGTACCCGCGCAATGCGGCGGCAGAGAATAGTTTCTTTTTGGCGATTAATTACTGACAGGAGTAACTTTCTCAATCCGGTTCTCTACTGTAAGTTTTCTGGCTACCTGTACTGAAGGATTTCAAGCTACTTAAGGTCTTTTACTGCTTTACGAACATCATCTTGATCGAGTTCACAGCTACATAGTAAACAACTACATAGTAAAGTTGCTTGGTTTTGGTGCTGCTTGTTTTATTATCTGCTACAATGGTGGTGTGCGAGTGGAGTAGTTCTTACGTTCATCATGTCGGTAGCTGGAGGGTTATTTGGAGGGCAATATGGTCATGTATTTAAAATCTAAATCCTTCTGGTGATGCTCAAAGCTCTATTAGATAGCGGCATCTCTAGCGATTTTTTCAAGCACGTTGCTTTTCGATCCATCAAAGTACAATACTGATTTCAAGTGCATTGTTGTGTTGGTATGTTCAGCAAAATGCATCCTTAATAGAAGTCGGAGGTTGTTCCCTCATTGGCGTTGTCCACGAGGTGACTTAGTGGAGTTTTGTTGCTGTTGATTATTTAGGTTGTTTCCTTTTAGTTTGTTAGTTAGCAGTCTTGTTATTGTCTATAGTTGTATACTTTCAACTTCCACTGCTACTGTCCCGCTAGCTCTTTGTTTTCTCTTTTGTTTTAATAAATTTATTTTCGTTACAAAACAAATTTATTCGGAAAAGAAACTGGACTTATCAGTCCGTCTTTCTTCCCTCGTCAAATTTGCGGTTGCTTATACCGGTTGCATACACCACAACGTTTCCCAACTTTGTTCTTCTATCCTATAGTTCCTTAACTCGTCAATCCATGGTCATCTTTTTTATTTCTTCTTGCCGGATATCGTATCTCAACAATGGAGCAAAACAGGGTGGTGACCCATGAGGCGATACTCATTATTCTCACAACCGTAACAGATCCCAAACCCCAACTACCAGCCTCATGAGTCAACCGTAGCACATAATGCATGATGCCACCCACTCGTTGGAACTGGTTTACAAGTCACCATCTCATCATCTCTCATTGGTTCTTGTGTCTATCTTGCCGTGCAACACAAAGAAGGGCTAGCCCTCATATTACCACTCTCTCATAGATTTTGTGCAACAAAAAAGGTATGTGAAGCACGTAAAGGGAATGTGATTTGGGACTTTAAATGAGTGCGGATTATATTTTATACAATAATTGCTACTAAAAGTCAATAGGCATTTCCAAATATGAACCACTTCTCTCTTTTATTTTTGAAAATAGAAATTAAGGGCAAAAAGGTCAACATAATTTTATTTTAAGTGGATGGATAACATATCCAATTTCCTCTCTTGTATGTATTCACTTGAGTTGATCGCAGTCAAATACAGTTTCTTACATATCCCTCAAAAGTAAGCAGTCAAATGCAATTGATTGCATACAATTTACTACCGCAAACAATTTCGTTTTTTTAACATCTTTCTTTTGTTCAACAAAATAGCCATGCCCACGTTGTACTTAACTTCTGTTGCTGCTGCATCGATCCACATATACAAACATTATCGATCCACATACACTATCGGAAATAAAAGCAAAATCTAATAAAAAATATATATAAATCAGGAATATATCCGATAATATTAACTTACAAGACTACCTAAAAATCAAGAAAACGTTGAGAAAGCCAAATTGGCAAAATTAAATTTAAAACAATGACCAAAAAGCATTAAGAAAACTAAATTGAATCTAACAATATGCATACCAACCAATAACAGAGCTAATGTTATTCCATCATCTTCTATGTTCTTTAAAGCACCATGTGGATTTTTTTTTTGTTCTTTCTTTAACAAATATAACTAAGTTCTTCAAAGTAACTTGCATGTCCCCAAAATTATTCAACCATTATTAGCATAAAGCCAACAACCTGTTTGTTTCAAGCCAAGGAATTATGTTTTCATACATGCACTTGCATACCACTTTTGTAATTATCCAAGTCCCATACCTGCTGCACTTTTATATAGAAAAGCTTTGGAATCAAACCTAAGATAAAAGGCAATCAGTCAAATTTAAGACAAAAATTAAAGGCTTCCACATAAAAAATTCAAACTTCCATATACAAAATTCATAAATAATTTGGTTTTGTACCTCTTCAAGGCTTCCGAACCTGCACCAAATTATCAATAACACAAAACTTTGTGGTCAAATCTCAAAAAATGAATATGAATTTTGGAATGGTAAAAAGAGAATAAGAAGATTAGAATCTGTAATTAGTACCTTGAATTTGATGATGTACTCATTCTCGTTTTGAACAATAAGCAATTTGAAATTCAGGACCTCCTATTACACAGACAAACCAAAGTGAAAATTTAAACTAAAAATTATGTTGAGTGTAAGAGCAATGGGGAAAAATAAAGGCTTGTCCAATGACCTGCTACAAATAAGAACAATCAGATGCCATGAACGGAATTCTCCAGCACCTCAAAATCGCAAAAGACGGGCCATTTCCGGAAGAAAACACAAAAACTTGGACCTCAAAATCACAAAAGCCACGAAAAATGGTCGTTAAAAGCAGAACTGGTGAAGTAGAGGGGAGAATCTTTTGAAACATTGTTCGTGTCTGGAAAAATTCAAAATCATTATCAAAGACCGAATAGAAAATAAAAATAAAAAAACTAAAATAGACCTTGCAAATAAAATACATTTGAACATAACCTGTTTCACCTACACTTCAAGCTCTCTTGGGACCTTTTCCAAGTTTAAGATGGTCAAACCCAAAATCTCCTGGAAGGCTGAAATGAAAGAATGAGTAGAATAGTCAGCTATTAGAGAAAACTCTAACAAATCGGTTGATTGAATCAACCATCAGGATTATGCATCAAACCACGCAAACCATTAAAAGTCGTTTATAACTTAAATAACATCAATTGCAAAAACTTTATCTACTCAAACTACAATACCATGATGTATTCAAATATTAACAATTTAACAAAAACAAAAAGCTTTACAATGACAGGAGCTCAAAAGTAAAATAAACAAAAGCTTTACACTTGAAACATAATAATGTCGAAAGGAGATTTCAACACATTACCACATATTTCCAGGAACTCCTACTCTAATTTGGTTTTAAACCAAAGTATATTGCTATTTCTTGCATTTGGATAAAACTAAGACAACATATTTACATACTATCCACACAAATTAGAGCCTCAAAAACACACAATTAAAACCCATCGTCAAATCTGATTATCTGAAAATCTCATTTGATGCGAACCATAAAGCTAAAGGAATGAAAAGAAGGACCGATTCCGCAAAAGAATTTCAAAGGACTGTACAAAATGGTTGAATTAATCAATAGATTCCAGAGGAACACTCAAACCCACCTTCACATCTGATTATTGCAAATTTTACCTCGAAAAGTGCTTACTGTACATTGCTTTTTTCAGTTTTTCCCCACAGACAAAGTAGATTTTCATTGAAAATTATCAATCATCTTGTTTGGAACCATAATTATTCCATAAATCTGCAAGGAAAAATATAGTTTTTATAAATGCAAATATGATTGGAGAAAACGAATACTGGGAGCAACAATGGCTGCGTTTGGCTCGAGGCTAGAGATGGCATAGACGCTCAGTTGAGAGAGAATGAAAAGGAGATCTTGGAAGGGAACATTTAGTTAAGGATGAGATGCTCAAATCTACGAATTTGGTATCATACAAATATAACGTGTTGAAAGTTGATTCAAAAGTTGACCGTTAGTATTGAAGAATAAGTTAGCTAATAATCAGGAGCTGATATTGCTCCTAGTTTCCTGGTCAATTCTGTTTCCGTCTTTCTAGTCGTTTTTCTAGTCACGTAGTTTTCTTTATGTAATTCTGTAGGCTATTTAAAGCCAGGTCATATGATAATAAAGGTGTGTAGCACACACATAATTCCTCATCTGGTTCTTCTTGCTCTGTATTTTTCCAACATTGTGGTATCAGAGCCAGGTTCCTAACCTCGGCAGTTTGTGTAACTCAGTATCAAAATGGCGACAAATGGCTCTGCAGTAAGCATTTCACAGCCCCAAATTCCAGTCTTTAAAGGTGATTCATACGAATTTTGGAGTGTCAAGATGAAAACACTTTTTAGATCACAAGATTTATGGGATCTGGTGGAGAACAATACAACAGAAGGTGATCAAGATGAGATGTCAAAGGAGATTCAAAAGAAAGATGCTAAAGCATTATTCTTCATTCAACAAGCAGTGGATGAAAGTATTTTCTCAAGAATAGCAGCAGCAAAGACGGCACACGAAGCATGGAGCATTCTCAAGATCGAATATCAAGGTTCTGCTAAGGTGATAACCGTAAAACTCCAATCCCTGAGACGCGACTTTGAAACGGCAAACATGAAGACTCAGGAGACTGTACAAGAGTATCTTGTAAGGATTTCCTGTATTGTCGGTCAGATGCGGTCATATGGTGAGAAGATCACAGACGAATCTATTGTTGGCAAAATTCTGAGAAGCCTGTCCCCCAAGTATGATCATGTGGTTGTAGCCATTGAAGAATCCAAGGATCTTTCCACTTACTCAGTCGATGAACTCATGGGGTCACTGCAAACTCATGAAGTCAGAATCAATAGGAGCACAACAAAGGAGGAAGATCAAGCATTCCATGTTCAAGGAGAACAAGCAAGGGCCTCGTATAACCGAGGCAGAGGCCGGGGGTCCTTTCGAGGAAGAGGACGCGGTAGAACGAGTAATCTCAAGTGTACGCACTGCAACAAGCATGGGCATACTGTTGATGACTGCCGGAGCAAACAGAAAGAGGCTCAATATGTAAAAGAAGCAGAAGAAGAAGACTACTTATTCGTGACTGTCGAAAATCCTCAAGATGCTTCCAACAATATCTGGTACATGGACAGTGCGTGTTCATCACATGTTACAGGAGACAAAGAAAAGTTTAAAGAGCTAGATGAAGCACACAAGTATCGTGTTAGATTGGGGGATAACAAGTATGTCAAGATTGAAGGGAAAGGTGTCGTTGCAGTCAACATCAATGGTAAAGAGAAACTAATTCAAAACGTTCATTATGCCCCAGGTTTAGCTCACAATTTGATAAGTGTAGGCCAACTCATTGAGTCTGGATACTCGGTTTTGTTTCAAGATAACGTGTGTATTGTTAGACGCAGTAGTGGTGAAGCAATATTGGAAGCTAAAATGACTCACAATAGGATGTATGGTTAGGTTGGTTTTAGCTGTAGGGAAGTGTGGTTTCCTTTTGTTATTACCAGTATATATGTAATCTTTTGGTCTTCTAGTAATGTTAGTTTGGTAAGTTTATGCAAGGGATCCATTTATGTAATGTATTGTTTCTTTGTCATCAAAGTAAAATGCCATAACACTGTCCAATGATTTGTTTCAAAAAATCTTTTCAGTTGATCAAGTTAAGATAACTACCCAAAGTAGATTACCATAACAGTGTCTAAGGTGTCTAAGGATCTTTGATTCCATGGTGTGCTTAGCAACGATGAACCTCAACAAGTCAATTTAGCCTTCAATTTTTGGGTGAGAATTGGCCAAGCCCAAAGTAGATTACCATAACAGTGTCCAAAGTACTTATTGCTTTTTATTGATGATCTAACGAGAATGAGCTGGGTATACTTTCTCAGCAACAAATCTGAAGCACTAGAGTGCTTTAAGAAGTTCAAGGCATTAACAGAAAAACAAAGTAATGAAAAGCTGAAGGTCCTGCGAACCGATAGAGGAGGAGAATTTTGTTCCATAGAATTTGATGACTTTTGTGACGAGCACGGAATCAAAAGAGAACTTACTGCGCCCCACACCCCGGAACAAAACGGGGTTGCAGAGCGTAAAAACAGAACTATTGGTGACATGGGAAGAAGCATGTTGCATGAAAAAAACCTAAGTTATGGTTTTTGGGCAGAAGCGGTAACCACAGCAGTCTATCTGATCAACTTATCCCCCACCAAAGCTGTGTGGAACAAGACGCCTTTTGAGGCTTGGCATGACTTCAAACCAACCATTTCTCATCTTCGCATTTTTGGTTCACTATGCTATGCATCAGTCACCTCTCAAAGGCACAAACTTGAAGCAAAAACAAAGAAATGTATGTTTGTGGGTTACTGTTCCAACTCAAAAGCATACCGGCTGTATGATCCAGAGAAAAAGAAAATAATTGTCAGTAGACATGTACAATTTGATGAACATATGAAGATTGAAGAAAGAGATCTGAAAGAAGTTCCAATGCTCTGCGAAGATGAAGATCAAGTGCAAACGCAAGATAAAGATGTTAGTGCCTCAACTGCCTTAGAAGAACCGCACACGCCACCTGTATCTAGCCCAAGCTCACCTACAGCACACCCAAGCTCATCCCAAAGTGAGGCAGGAACAATCCAGCTACGCCGAAGTCAACGCGGTCTGGTTCCTAAGAAAATTTTTCCCATTGAAGATAGTGGTGACTTTATTATGTTTACTTCTGATCCATTCAGTGTCGAGACGGCTATACAAAGTAATGCATGGAAAGAGGCCATGCTGGAAGAACTAAGGGCTATTGAAAGAAATAAGACATGGAAACTTGAAGTTTTGCCCCAAGACAAGAAAGCAATTAGCTTGAAGTGGTTGTTTAAGACCAAGTACAACTCTGATGGGAGTGTTCAGAAGCATAAAGCAAGGTTAGTGGCCCGTGGATATGTGCAGGAACAAGGGGTTGACTTTGATGAATCTTTTTCTCCGGTAGCAAGGTTCGAAACGGTTCGTATGATCGTCGCACTTGCAGCTCAATTGCAATGGACGGTGTTCCAGTTTGATGTTAAGTCGGCATTCCTCAATGGCGACCTAAAGGAGGAACTGTACGTCTATCAACCAGAAGGATTCGTCATCAAAGGAGAAGAAAGCAAAGTGTATAAGCTCAATAAGGCTTTGTATGGCTTAAAGCAGGCCCCTAGGGCCTGGTACAGCAAGATCGATACATTTTTTCAGGAAAATGGGTTCGAAAGAAGTCCAAACGAACCTACATTATATATAAAGAGACAAGGAGAGGTTAATGTGATGTTGGTCAGCGTATATGTAGATGACATGATATACACAGGGTCAGGCAACTAATCGAAGAGTTTAAAAAGGCCATGATGAGCAAGTTCGAGATGACTGACATGGGTAAACTAAGCTATTTTCTTGGACTGGAAGTGCACCAGTCCACACGTGGCATACACATGTCACAACAAAAGTATGCAACTGATCTGTTGAAACAATTCGGGATGATGGACTGCAAGCCTACATCAACTCCAATGAATATTAATGAGAAGCTAACAGCTGAAGACGGTACAGGAAAGGCAGACGCAAGAAGCTACAGAAGTTTAATAGGTAGACTCATCTACCTTACTCACACAAGGCCAGATTTATCTTTCCCTGTTGGGTTACTTTCAAGATTCATGCACAACCCAACAAAGCAACATTTTGGGGCAGCAAAAAGAGTACTTCGTTATGTAGCCGGTACCAAGAGCTTTGGTTTATGGTACGAGCAAAATAAAGAGTTTGTCTTGAAAGGATACACAGATAGTGATTGGGCAGGCTCCCAAGATGACAAGAGAAGCACATCTGGGAATTGCTTTGTGTTAGGATCTGGAGTTATCACTTGGAGCTCAAATAAGCAAGCAACTGTCGCCCTCTCATCTACGGAAGCGGAATATGTGGCAGCCACCACAGCCGCCTGCCAAGCGGTATGGCTAAGAAGGTTGCTAATGGATTTAATTCAGCAACAAGTGCAACCCACTCGACTGCTATGTGATAACACCTCAGCTGTTGCTTTAACAAGAAATCCAGTTATGCATGGGCGAACGAAACATATTGAGCTTAGACACCATTTTATACGAGAGTTGGTTGCAAGAGAAGAAGTTGTACTGGAGGTATGCAGAACTGAAGACCAACTAGCTGATATGCTAACCAAAGCCCTTCCACCGGCTAAGTTTGAAGATTTGAGAAGCAGATTGTTTATTACCAGTTTTGAATCACGGGAGGATGTTGAAAGTTGATTCAAAAGTTGACCGTTAGTATTGAAGAATAAGTTAGCTAATAATCAGGAGCTGATATTGCTCCTAGTTTCCTGGTCAATTATGTTTCCGTCTTTCTAGTCGTTTTTCTAGTCACGTAGTTTTCTTTATGTAATTCTGTAGGCTATTTAAAGCCAGGTCATATGATAATAAAGGTATGTAGCACACACATAATTCCTCATCTGGTTCTTCTTGCTCTGTATTTTTCCAACATAACGTACTGGTATGTATTCGTGATAACAATTGTGAATGTCAGGGTAGATAAGGGAAGTGACTGCACAGTTGAGAAATGGTCTTAAAGAGATGTTGCGAGCATATGGCTGTGTAAGAGATTTCGAAAATTCATGAATCGGAGAACAGAATTTACAGAGATAAAGTTTAGAATGATTTGAGAGAGAGAGAGAGAGAGAGACTTGGAATGAAATACAAAGATGAACGACCTTTTTCAATGGCTCCTCGAAGCAGCAACCTTTCAGCTCTAGTCATATTCGGTTCTCCCCTACCTGTAACAACACCCCAAAACGACATCTTATATTCAAGTGGATTAGAAACAAAAACCAAACCTAGATCTTATTATCAAATAAGAACACACATAGAGGTAAACAAAAACACACAACATATTCGATCATAAAAGTGTTAACCAGAAAGAGAGAAAGAGAGAGACCATTAATAAAAAAACTGAAAGAAAGAGATATAGAGAGATACCGAGTCAAGGTTGTTGTTTGGAGCTTGAAAGAAATGAAGAAGGATGAGAAAGAAGGGGATGGCGGTGAGATAGATAGAACCTGTAGATGGTGTCTACTCCCTAGCCAGCTGCAAATACGATGATGTAGAGAAGGAGATAGTCCGCGATTGAGAAGGATGAGAATCATGCGATGATTCTGATGTACAACCGATGGGAACATATGGAGAAGATGATGGTATTTTGCAAGGAGATGAAATGATACAGGGAGCCGGATTTGGGATCGAGAGAGTTTTGAGTGCAAGATTTCAAAAAATTTTGAATTGTGAATTGTACGGGATCAGTCTTTATATAGGATATCCATCATATCCACTATCTATTGTCCGCAATTCACTATCCTTTTCGTGTGGCCAGCTGGTTAGGGAGTAGACATTTGCTTTTTTCAATTTCTTTCAAACATATAGCCCGCTCAATTGTGATTGTGCATCAAGAAATTGTATTGTCTTAATGATTTAGACTTTGTGCTTCAAAAGCTTGTAAATTATCCATGGTTTATAATATATTATACATATATATAACCCACAAAATTAAATTTTTAGCCCCAAAATGATTTTTTTAGCAAAAAAAAAAAGTTTTTTTTGTCTAAAAATCGGAGGCGGGGCGGGGAAAAGTCTAAGATTCGAGGGCGGGGACGGGGAAGAAAGTTCCAGGGGATTTGGAGGCGGGGGCGGGGGCGAGGGAATCTATCCCCGTCCAGTTTGACCCCGTTAACATCCCTACGACATAGGGATGTGAATCGAGAGCAATGATTTTTAATTGAAAGGAAAATGTTTAGAACCAATAACTCAAAACACAGAGCTTTTATTTTTTGTCAGTGTATTTTCGTTTATTTTTTCTGTAATTTTTAGGTAAGAGGTGGAGACTCAAAAATTTCATATAATGCTTTTAATTACAACTATGATATTATAATATAAAATTTATGCACAACAATACAAATGGTACCAATTTGCTTACCTAAAATTTTATATTTGTTGTTTAGTTTTATGCGCTATGAACATTATAAAATTTTTAATGATTTGTAGGTACACATTATGATTTTAAATAGAATGATAAATTTGACATTTTTATCATTCAGCAAGTATATTTAGATGTCTAACCAAAACATGCTTTCATTCCGAGTCTCCAAATGATTCAGATGCTGTCAAACACTCCCTAAAAGGGTTAGAGCTACTGAGCTACATCATTTCTAACGTTTTATGTTAAAAGATTTTAGAAGAAAATCATATTCTGTTATTTATAAATAATTGTCTTATTATTATTATTTTAATTAAATATTATTTCAAAATATAATATTCAAACAAAATAAAACATGTTGTTTTTATTAAGTTCTTTTATAAATAAATGTGTAATATGTTGTTTTTATAGGCTATAAAACTTAGAAAATATCTATAAATAACCGTTAGGAACTTAAGTCGAAAGGGTTGGGATGTTCGCGCATTATATATCGTGACTATATATATACCTTATTCATTCATCCGGCTCTCAGTCGACCCAAACTCTACCGGATGCTTAACGATCCGTGTAACACCGGTTCCCGGAGATGCAAACGCACAATTCTTCGCAGGAGATCAACAACCATGCCATTAATCCGCGAAGTTATGACGATCGATGTATGTTTTCTTTCTGATTATGTTTCTATTCTTTATTTTATATAGTTCCGTAAGGGTTTTCTGATTATGATGATCGATGTATGTTTTCTTTCTGATTTTTAATTTCCTCTGTAAAACTAGAATCGAATAAGAGAACATCGATGGTTAATTGCTGTTTTTTTTTAATTCTCTTCTCATTGGGGTTTCTAATCTTACCCTGCCTTCTTCATCTTTTCGGTTTTTTCTGTAGAATTCGATTTTCTTGGTTTAAGTAACTGTCCCAGTTACATTGCAACTTAAACTACATAGGGTTTCTGTAGTTTTGTTGACTTTTCGTTAGGGGTTTTGTCCTTTATCTTGGGGGTTTCTTGTAAAATCTAATTTACTTCAGAACATGTTGATCATCGATAACTATGGTGTTTTTAGATGGTTTTGTTGGTCGTTTGAGGATGTATTTTAGATTCTGTCAGAATTTTTATGACTAACCAATTTCATTGAATAACGATGTCTTAGTCAAATCTCTTTTTGTGTATATGTAAGACTCCACCTAATTTTTATTGTGTTTCCTGTTTCTCTTCCATATATTTGCTTGTTACTAATAGAAGAACTCTGGTCAAAATCTTGGATGTACTCTTGGTTTGAATGTGTTAGGTTTACCATGTTCCAGTTTGTTGGTTTATAGTAGTTGGCTAACAACATTGTCATCCAGGTTAAAATCTTATCACATATTACTAGTTATAAATTTATACAAATTAGACCTTGTTGAACTCGAAGATCAATCGACACATCAAGTATATAAAATTGATCCAGAAATTTCCCTAGGTACATATGAATCTATAGATGATATTCATATTTTATTTATGTGAGGGTAACAGTATTTGTAGATATTTTCAAGATGGATCCTAATTTCGTTGAGAATGAAAACAAGTATCAAGACTTGAAGAAAATGATTATTGGTGAGTTGGAGATGATGAGTCTGAAGAAGAAGAAGAAGAAGAAGATGAAGACCAAATGAGAATTAGAGATGACACAGCAACAACAATTTATTGCATGTACATTTTTTAGCTATATCCTGAAAGTCAATCAAATCTACATCTAAAAATCTGGTTTTGATTCTGGCTTTTAAAGTCACATATCCAAACACCCCCTAAATATGTTTCAACTCTGATATATGCAAAGTTAACTAATACTTTTTCATTGTTAGAAGAAGGTACCAAATGAAGATGTTTTTGTGTCTATGGTAGGTACGAGGAAAGGAAGCAAAAACCAGACTAGTCAAGATAATCAAGATGCTTATCTACAGCTATCTGTCATAACTGTAGCAGCATTCTGTTGGGTTCCTATTAGATGATGATGCTCAAAAATGATGTAACAAGAAAATTGGAAAGTAGGATGCTATACTTAACAAATGAACTTTGCTATTTGCTGGATTTAATTCTTTTAAATAACGTCAGATACGAGAATTCTCTTCATTGTTGGTACTTCTCTAAATTATACTCGATTCAACTTGTTCAATTGCATGTTAGGAGATGGAATTTTATTGTTTATCTATATGATTCTTGAATGATGCTCTATTATTTCATTTTTATGGAAACAAGGTTTGAATGAAATGACTGAGACTTTACCGTATGTAAGGAAATCATTTCTTAACCTCAACTCTCATCATCGATATTTTGAGTTTATTTCTTTATTTGATCAAGTTGACAACCAATGTGATTTCATTAATGAATCAAACAGATGGAAGGAGCTGATTACCAATGTGTTGCAAATTATATCTGGTTCTAGAAGAATCTGCCATTCCAAACCATTTGTACCTTCAAGCAATTGTTGAAGAGATCGTGAGATTGCACCAAAAAAAAAAAAAAAAATCCTCTTTTAGCACCTTCACGCAGGTATGTATCATTAAGGAATAAGGAGTATATTATTATTCTATAAGTGAGAAACATAATTTATATGTTTTAGTTTTTTTCTCAATTTACGTTTAGTCTAAATGACCATTTTACCCTTTGTCTGGAATTAACTATAATTAATGGAAAAAAACATCTCATGTCAGACTGCTACCTACCTCAGGATATGATATTCAAAATTTGAAGTATTGAGGCCTAGGACACTGATTAATTTTCAAGTAAGATTTTGTCTAAATGACCGTTTAACCCTCTGTCTATAATTATTGGGACAAAAAGAAACATGTTTCAAGTCAAATGGTACCAAAGCATATGATATCGGGCCTGGGGACCAATTACATTCAGTTGCTTAATAGCTTCGATCTTCACATCTAGAATATTAATGAGAAGTGTATATAGATTATTCATTTAATATCTCCAATCACTAAATGAACATTTTCTTGGTGTCAGGTCACAAGAGAGGATAATAACAATCGATCAAAATTGAAAGATTAAGCAGTAGACAAGTATTGGGAAAAGTGGCCCTAACATTTATGTTCTCAATTATTCTTCCCAGCTAGTGCACCGTCATTTTCTAAAAACCATTTATCTATAAATTGCAAAGGGTAATTTTGTCATAAATGCTACCAGTTTTCTTTCGTTCCGAGTCTTTGCATATTTGGTGGGAAAATTAGCAATTTTCATTTTCTCAAAAGGGGTAATACAAGAAATAGCAACATACTTTGATTTTATTGTCATTTATAATATCTTACTTGTATTTCACTCTATTAGCATTGTATTTTATTCTATCTGCTTTGGTAAAAATCTATGTCATGGATTTTCACTTGGTAAGGGTTGTTGGAGAATTTCTCGGCAAAGACATATGAAAACCACTCTCTGATCAAGGTACGGAATGTTTATTTTTCCAATTACAGTTTATTATATCAGATATATAAATTGTTGGGTGTAATAAAGTTTATGTGAAGACAAATTTGACAGGTGTTAGGCTGGAGACGGTACAAGGTTTACGGATTGTCAACTCAACAAACAAACCAACTGACGTAAGCTTCAAATTATCATTTTATATATAACAAAAAAAGTTTTTATGTTCTATGCTAAATCTTTTTTCTTACTAAATCTTGTTAGTTTTCCCTTCCACTATCGATATTGTACCCTAGGTAATAATTTTTATTTTTGGAATTTAGAAAACTAATTTCAGGTTTTCTAGGAACCCGCATGGGTAAAAGCAAACTGGATGAAGAATGCAACTCAAGCACAAAACATGTGTTCTAAACAAGTTTTGAGAAATATTTCTGGTGGTAGAGGCATGTTGCTGAAGGTGCATTGATTGTTGTTTAATATTAGAGAAAACCCAGTTTGTTCATTCACATCTGAAAAGTCCCTGTATTACATTCTATAAGTGATTAACTCGTTGCAGACACTTACACCAAATATGCAATCAAATGCTGCAAGGGCTATTGTGAGAATTGTAGATTCAGAATCCAGTAAAAAACATCATCAACTTCACGTGAACAAGAACAAATAAACTTCCCCAAGGACATGCTGTTAAATAGCACAATGAGAAAAGAGGTTTCTCATTTCTGTTTTTGAAATCGTGCTCTTTTTTATTATTCAAAAAGCTAAAGATTTTTTTTTTTAATGTTTTTGAAGGTATGTCCGACTTTTGGTGCACCATTAATAAAAAGGATACTCGATACTTTTGTTCCAGATGAGTTTTGCCCAGACGCTATTCCATAGGCTGTGCTTGAAGCCCTAGATTCAGAGGTCGGTTCATTATTATTGTTTGAGTAAATTACATTTTTGGTCCCTAACGATAGCTGATTTTCTCAGTTTTGGTCCCCCAAAGTTCACTTGCAAATTTAGTCCTTATTCGAGGTTTTTGTAACCTGGTTCCATTTCTAAGTAAAATGACTATTATTTTGGACCAAAATTGGCTATATTCAGGGACCAAAAATAGTCATTTTACCAGGACCATAGACAAAAAACGTTACAAGAACCTCAAGTAAGGACCAAAATTGCAAGAAAAAAACTTTCTGGAACCAAAATTGCAAAAAAGCAGCTATATTAATGGACAAAAATGGTAATTTTATAGGACCAGATACCTAGAGTGTTACAAGAACCTCAAATAAGGAACAAAATGGCAAGAAAAAACTTTTTGGTACTATATTTGCAAAAAAGCAACTATATTCAGGGACAAAAATGGTAAATTTCTAGGACCAGAGACCAAAAGGGTTACAAGAACCTCAAATAAGGACCAAAATTGCAAGAGAACTTTTTTTAGACCAAAATTGCAAAAAGCAGATATATTCAAGGGCAAAAATAGTCATTTTACATTTACCAGGGACCAAAACATTACAAGACCTTTATATAGACTAAAATTGATTTTTGGGGCCAAAATTGCAAAAATCAGCTATATTCAAGGATGAAACTTTTGTTCATTCGTTTATTACATCATAGTCAATTGCCAGCTTCTTCTTCCCTATTTTTCCTGCTGATTTCGGTTCTTAGTTACTGCATCTGTTATTTCTGCTTCAATGAGGAAGATGGTGAAATCAAGAAAAGAGGAAGAAAGGGTAAAGACAGGAATGATGATGAAGATAACAGGAAACGAGATGGTAAGAGAGACAGAAACAGTAATGGTGATCATAAAGATAGAAAAAGAAGTGATGACATGTCAAAACATAGAAATGACTAAAATGGGGATGCAAAAGAGGATGTAGGGCCAGCTGATTTGCAAGAAAGCATGACTAATTTAGGTCGTATGATAAGTGAATTTCAAGATAAAAGCAGTATGGAATATCAAATAACGACATGGGATGTGTTAAGAAAGAGGGTTGGTTGGTCAACAAAGTCAACGCCACAAATATCAAGAACATCATCCCAGAATTGGTTGCTGTTGTAAACACTAAATTCCCTGAAGTTGGAGACCTTTTATTATCTTGCAACTTGAAAAGGGCATATAACAAACAAGGTACAAGTTATCTTGTTTTTCTTTTATTTGACATGTTTGTGAGATTGAGTATTTTATGATCAATCTATAGCTCATTTAGTCAAGCACCAGGTAGTTCATGAGCTTATTACTACTCACAACTTTATTAGAAAATCAAACTGATGACAGTGTTACAGAATGTGTATCATTCTTCAAGATTTATCTCATTTATTGTATTTTCTTTTACCTTTATTGTCTTTCAAAACCCAACACTTTGATACAAACTCTATCTTATTATTTACATCATCAAAGTTAACCTTGTTCTTTTTGTTGACACTTTAAAACATATTTAATCCTCTGTTGTTTTTATTCAGGTAACTTTGAGAGATTCCCTGGAATTCTTCATGAAGGAGAGATAGACAAAAGGGTGCAAAGGTCTTTTTGCACTAAGAAAAGCCAAGGTTCAGATTAAAATATTATAATATATTACTATTTATTTATTTTTAACCTCCTAACTGTTTACTAACCGTATTTACATACACAGGGCCATCCTGATTTTGAAGGAAAAACCAGACTACTCAAGATAACCAAGATGCTTTTCTGTCAAGAAGATTCCACTCGTACCGGAAATTCTTTCGTCTATAATCAACAACTTTACATGAACTTTCTCATTTGTGAATTTGGTAATTAAACAATATTAGAATTTTTTTATTTTAGAGTATTAGGCAAAGTTTTTCACATGTTATGTACTCATGTTATGTACTGAAATTACATATTAGGATCACCCCTTGTTGAAGAATTTTTATACTTACGGAAGGGTCTAGAATCTTCCTAACTTGATATCTATCATTCTTTTTTTATTTGCATTTCAATTTTGACATTAACATTCTTAAAACCTATGTAGAATGAAGCTTCTTCGGTTGACAACAAGTAAACTACCCTTGGATACAATTAGCATTAGAATTATGATCAGTTGTAAGGTCTTCATATATACCACATCAACTATCATTCATTAGTGCCTTTTTCTGTATGCAATTTAAATAGTAATCATTTTGTTGTAGGTCACAGTGGTAGCTTTAAGCAGTTTGAGGCAGTTGATCTTCTATCACTATCACTGATTCTGTCTTGAGTATATTCTGTATGTATGCTTTATTTATGTTTCAAGATTCTATACATGAATGACTTGTAGTATTTATCTGGTTTTTTAAGGTGACATTGACTAGTATTTTAAACTTACTATTAGATTATAAAGTAACTGGTTGATTGGTAGTATCAGGCACCTGTTCATGAAACTCTGTGCAATGAACAACATGATTAGTGAGGGCATTGAGCAACTTTGTTGTGTTTGAGTATCATTACTTGAATATCTGTGGGACAATCAATCTCAACAAATTGTTGGAGAAAATGAGGCAATCAAAAACGCATCTTTGGTTATTTTTGCCATTGCTGTAAGTATTTATTATTATAAGTAGTCGTCTTTTTATACTGTCTCCTTTTCATATTTATAAATTTGTATATTTCTTGCATATCACTTACAGTGTTCCTTTCTCTGTGACAGAATTGACTGCTGATACAAGTTTGTACCTAACCTTTTTGTAAATTATCTCATTATTTACCTAATAAGGCAACTAAGATTGGAAAATTGGCGTAATGGGCAAAATGGGTTTTGTCTCTTTTTTGAATTATATAAATAATTAAAGTGTTAAATCTGATTAGAAAATTATGTTATTGCTAAAATAAATCAATTTTCATCAATTGAACCGACCGACGAGGTATGCTTTTAATTTTTAAATAAACTTTTGGTGATTTTCGACTCTTTTGACCTGTTTTCATTTTAGCTAAAAATTGTAATTTTAATTGTTGGACAGATAGGGGAAAATACTTAAAAGCACAACGTACTTCCATCACATAACTATAAACCATTATACTTTTTTGATGGTTTAAAGAACGTTTTTCGGGTTACCCGCTTTTGAAAAAGGTTATAATACTGAAAAACACAATGCACTTTCACCATTCTATCTGTTTAGCCATTCAACTATCAACTAAAGGAGTAATTTTGCAGCTAAATGAATAAAAGGATGAAACTTGAAAGTACGTTGTGTTTATTTTGTATTTTGCCATGATTTCAAAACCGTGTAACTAGGAAGAATGGTATTTAATTAAACTGTAAAATGTATTTAAGTGGTTTTGACCATTGTCCAGGTGTACATTGCTTGTTATAAATAATGTCATCTAGATTGAAAATTGCTAGCAGAGAAATCTTGGCATTGCATTTTCGTTAGTGGAGAAGATAGTTTCCATTTCCAATTTCAGATCCCACAATCACTTCCATCAGACCAAAGACAATGAGGTTCAAGCCTTTCATGAACTCTCCACATGTCGGAACAGTCTCCACAATCACATCACCTTCTTTTTATATATTTTCTTAATTCTTCAGATACTAATATGATTGTTAATATTGTATGCTTTATAGACTAGAGGAAGCCGTAATTAGCTGCTGAAATTGCAAAGCATCTTAATAGATGTTTGTGGGTAGTGATTCTATTTTAATCCGTTTAGCTTTTAGATTTCATGGTGTAATCTTGGAGCTTGAATTGTCTTCATATGCAGGTATTGGTTAAAGAGAGCTCACATGTGAGAACCATCACATTAAACAGACCTAAGCAACAAAATGATCTTCCATTTGAAATGGTAAGCCAGACATTTTCTATTTATTTATCTAAACAAGAAATTGTTTTCTGAAGTATTATAGCTACTTTATTATGTGACTGAAAATGAAAGTTGACCTATCATTTGTATCTCATCTTTCTAGGTATTTCTCCTTTTGGAACTATTTCATGCCTATGAGGAGAATCCAGATGTCAAGCTGATAAGATTAAAATCATGAAGGTACCCCCCCCCCCCCCCCCCACCCACCCAAAAAAAAAAAAAGAGTAAAGAAAAACATCCAACAACTTAATGCTCAATAATGAAATACCATGGGAATGTGGAAGCAGGGTGAAGAAAGGGCTTTTTGTGCTCGATGTGACGTTGCAGCTGTCGTTCAGGATATTAATCAAGGTTAGGGGTTAAATGCAAGAAATAACAATATACTTTCATTGATTTGTTTATCATAGCATCCTACTTTCATTTCTTTCTATTACAACATTATACTTTAAAAAATCTACCCATCAAGTATCCCTTCTAGATAAAATTGAGCCTGGTTGCATATGAATCTATAGATGATCATATATATATTTTTATGTGATTGATGTGAAGGTAACAATATTTGTAGATATTTTCGAGATGGATCCTAATTTCCTTGAGGATGAAAACAAGTATGACTTGAAGAAAAGGATTCCAGGTGATGAAACAGAAACAAACCTTGTCAGTCTTCCAACAACAATTTATTAGATGATAAATGTACATTTTTTTTGCTATAAACTGAACATCAATCAAATCTACATCTAAAAACCTGATTTTGATTCTGCTTTTAAAGTCACATAATCAACGTGAAATTCACATCCAAACACCCCCTTAAATGTGTTTCAACTCTAATAATATATGCAAAATTAACTAATACTTTTTCATTGTTAGAAAAAGGCACCAAATGAAGATCTTTTTGTGTCTATGGAGAAAGAAAGCAAAAACCCAAGAGTAGTCAAGAAACCAAGATGCTTATCTGTCATAGTTATAGCAGCATTCTATCTTATTGAAATGATATGGTCAAGGAGATTCCACAATTCTTTGTAAAGAGTAAGGATTCATTCTTTCATCTTTGATCATGCAATCAACTACTATACATAAACTTTCTCATTTGGTAATTGAACAATATTAGATACTTCATTTCACTCGATGTTGTTATTCTCAAGTATTAGGCAAAGTTTTCACATGTTATGTACTGAAGTTACAAATTAGGACCACCCCTTGTTGAAGAATGTTTAGAATTTTTTATAAGTGGAAGGGTCTAGAATCTTGTACAAGTCTGGATGCCTAATTTACCAGATGGTATGATTAAATAGTATTTTAAACTTACTATTAGATTATATAGTAACTTCATCTTCTATCAATGATCATCTCTTCATATATTCTGTATGTATTTATCTGGTTTATCAAGACGACATTGAGTAGTATTTTAAACTTACTATTAGATTATAAAGTAACTGGTTGATTGGTAGTATCAGGCATGAAACTCTATGTACAATAAACAACATGACTTGGTCAAATTATTTACGTGTTGGTAAGTTGAAGTTCAATAAAAAAGAAATAACACCAGCACTGATCAAAGGCTTGAGGCTCTTATTTTGTGATGTGTATTGCTGGTGAAAGGTGGCTTATTGGGGCAAACAGACTCACAAGATCCCTTTTTTTAAAGCAGAGAAATCTTTTTTCGTTAGTGGAGAAGATTGATTTCAATGAAGGTATGTATTTACTTAATTACCCCTCATTGTTACTTTATATCATAGTATAATTTCAACTTTTTTATCCCTTTTTCCATGTTCACAAAGATCATCACCGGCTTAATGAGACTATTGGTCTGATATTCGAGATGCCAAGGTATTGACTTTGACAACTCTTTATCTATAAAGCAATTAATGGGAAACAGGGCCTTAGTTATTTTTTTTGAAAGATCTACAAAGAAACTGATTGACTTGTCATTAGTAATTTAAAGAAACATATAGTCCACGTATTCTACAAAGTTTTCTTAATTATAATTAACATAATGTATACATAAGAGATAAAGACCATATAAATAATTCCTGCAGAAAGATATTTTACCATTATTAAATTTACATGCCTATCAAAAATTTGCAATTTCCATTCTTTTTTTCTCTACTAAAAGATGCATCATTTGACTCTAAAGTCAAATTGTACTTGTTATTGTAAATAGTTTATGCTAAATTGAGAAATTAACAGTATAATAAGTAAAGAAACTTGACAACTTTTGAGGTTCACGAGTTTAAAGGCTCCAATCCCTACCGACTGCTCATTCTAGTTTTCTTTATTTTTATTTTTTTACCTGGGCGTTACCGGTGAAATTAGCTACTTTCATACTTTCATATATGGTATGGTTTTTAATGTGTGAAAACGCAATACACTTTTAATATTTAAAAGATATTTGCCACCTCGCCAGCATGAAAAGGCAAAGGTCTTTTTGCACTAAGAAAAGCCAAGTTTTAGATTAAAATCTTATCATATATTACTATTTATAAATTTTAACCTCCTAACTGTTTACTAACCATATTTACTTACACAGGCCATCCTCATTTTGATTCTGGCTTTAAAAGTCACATAATCCCCCAAAACGTGTCAAAACATATAAATGACTAACATAGGGATGCAAAAGAGGATGGAGGGCCAGTTGATTTGCAAGAAAGCATGATGAGTGAATTTCAAGATAAAAGCAGTATGGAATATCAATTATTAAAGAATGACATGAGATGCGTTAAGAAAGAGATTTGGTCAACAAAGTCAACGCCACAAATATTAAGAACATCATCCGACAGTTGGTTGCTGTTGTAAACACTAAATTCCCTGAAGTTGGAGACCTTTTATTATCTTGCAACTTCAAAGGGCATATAACAAGGTACAAATTATCTTGTTTTTCTTTTATTTGACGAGATTGAGTTATTTATGATCAATTTATAGCTCATTTGGTCAAGCAGCAGGTAGTTCATGAGCTTATTGCTCTTGAACTACTCACAACTTTATTAGAAAATTCAACTGATGACAGTGTTGCAGAATGTGGATCAATTCTTCAAGATTTATCTCATTTATTGTATTTTCTTTTACCTTTCTTGTCTTTCAAAAACCCAACACTTGGATACAAACTCCATTTCATTATTTACATCAACCAAGTTACCATTGTTTCTTCTTGTTGACACTTTAAAACATATTTAATCCTCAGGTTCTTAATCGAAGGTCATTTTGCACTAAGAAAAGCCAAGTTTCAGGTTAAAATCTTATCACATATTACTATTTATAAATTTTAACCAATATATTTTTAATCTACTAACTGTTTACTAACCATATTTACTTACACAGGGCCATCCAACTGTTTCTTTCATTTGCCACCTCGTAAGCATGAAAAGGCAAGCTACTTTCATTCTTTCATTTTGGTGTGGTTCAGAATGCATGAAAGTCAATATACTTTTAAATGTTTCATGGTTTTTGTCACCTGGTAAGGATGAAACAGCAAGATACTTTATATCTTTGGACATAAATAGCAACATACTTACATTTTTTAAAATAACCTCTTTTTGACAGGATTCTTAGTAAATTATGGTTGTAACCTTTTTTTGCAAATGCTTATCCAAGCCCCTGTTCTTTATCTCTCATGGTGATGTTATTCCTTTAGAATAATAAATCATGATAGAGTTGTAGACAAATGTTAATGAATATAAAAAAATATCATTTTGTAGTAGTATCACAAAAAGAATGAACTTAGCATACCCTAATAAAACAATTCAGCAAAATGCAATTCAAGTGAGTTGGGCCTGCCATAATTCAAGTTTTGGGTGTCTTATTCCACTTGTTACAGACCACTTCTGGGGCTTATCATGTAAATTAATTGATGATAATGATGGATGTTCTTCAGCCTCAAGGAAGAAATCAAAGGCTGATGTTTGGTTTAAGCACTTAGGTCTTATTTTAGTTGTAGGACAAAGTTAACAGACAGGGACAACACGTTTTTGGTCTAGTAGCATTAATAGTCTTTTGTGGTTACTAAATAGGAATTAAGTATTGTCATAGACATTGGAGAGATTGGGAAAAACCATTATTATCCTTTATATTATCAAACATTCGAGTTATGAATTTAAATATGGAAGTTTTAGGTGGTAGGAACTAAAGTAGAGAGCTTACAGAACCATCATCTCATTTTGTTGCTTTTTAGTGTCATCTTTCTAAATAGAATACTTAAAAGAGAGGAGTTCAAGTGCTATTCTGAACATTTTGTTGGTGTCAGGATAATAACAATTGATTAAAATTGAAAAGTGGCCCTAAGTTTTTGGGAAAATTAAAATTGATTAAGATTTAAGCAATAGACATATGATTTTCACTTATTGGAGAATTTCTCGGCAAAGACATATGATCAAGGTACGAAACATTTTTTTTTTTACTATTACAATTTATTATATCAGATATATAAATTGTTGGGTGTAATAAGATTTTATGTGAAGAGAAATTTGACAGGTGTTTGGCTGGAGACGGTACAAGCAAGGTTCAGGGATTATCAACTCAACAAACTAACCAACTGACAAAGGTATGCTATGAAGTTGAAGAGGAAACAACACACCAACTTTCTAAAAGGATAGACAGCATATAGACGGTATGAATTTGCCTGGAATTTTATTCTCATTTTTTGTTAATAAACTATGGATAGCAACAAGTACAATCCTGACTCACAAGCTGGTATGAAAGTCAAAGAGCAGTCGACTTCCATTGGAAAACTCATGAAAGGCAACCTGTTGTCCTCATCTAGCAATGCAGATGTGAGTGTGTGGAGGGTAATCTTGGCATTTGCTGCAAAAATGTGTCTATCCTCTGATGTGGGTGGGTTCAGAAAAAGGGTTTATACCCCAACAGTTCAATTTATAGAATTATGATTACTTTCAGATTTTACAAGTCAACTTTTAGAAATTGAGGTCTTACTGATTAAATTTTTATGGAAAAAGACAAGATTATCTAACCTGCTCCAAACTCTTTCTGTAGGTTGTGGACACAGGAGTGAGATCTACGTATTCGGGTATATGCTATGTCAATCTTTTGTATTTGTGAAAACAATTGTCATATTACACTTTTGTATTTGAATTTCAGTTGGGGATCATTAATATCTATCTGGATGATTTATTGAAACCAATGTTTTGAAAACCGGACCGGACATCGAACCGGTCGCTTAACTGGTTCGATGGTTCAACTGGTCCAACCGTAAAAAACGCATCTTAACATTTTTATGAAAATACAACTAAATGGCTGTTGAGAAAATACTATTGATTATCTTTGCTTTATTGTAAATTTTGGAAATACGACATATGCATTGTTGATAAAAGTTACAATTTCCTCTTTGAAATTACAATTGATTATTTGTTTGCTTTAGGCATCCCACATCGATGCCAAACAAAAAATGAGGGAGGGAGTAGTGCCTATAAAAGGCAAAGTAGAAGCAGTCTTAAACTTACCTACACCAAAGGCGTGCAACTGTTATGTAAGGCGTCTATAAGGATTATTTTATTTAGTTTAAAAGTTTAAATATTATCCACAAAACCGGTTTCAAGAGCGTTTAACCGGGCCGGTTTTTTACGGTTTAGACCAAACCGTCCGGTTTTTAACGGTTTGTAAAACAACTGGTTTTTTGGGTTGAACAAACCGGATTAGGAAACCGGTCCGGTTCGGTTTTCAAAACATGGATTGAAACACTAAAATCAATCAATGTTGATGGTTGATACCTGGTGGGGAATCATGGAGGCCAACACTCCACAACACTATAAACGAAAAACTTTTACATGCCTCGGATCTTAAAGTACAGGTTTGTAAAATGCCCTATTTTTTTGACTTTCTAAATTAAGTCAAAAGAAAACAATCATACATAATAATAATAATATGACTTTATAATATCAGGTCGTAATGCTATTGAGGTCTTACTACTCACACATGGTGGATATATATACAAGTAATAATGAATTTTATTAAAGGAAAATTTCAAGATACTTTGCCCTTTTTACCAACAATTGTAATTTGTTCTTTTACCAATAATAGAAATGTACTTAATCTCTTGTTTTTGTTTACATATTTTTTGGATAAATTCAAAAATAGCAATATACTTTCAACCATTTGTATATCATAGCATCCTACTTTCATTAAGAATGATTCTATTTTGACTTTATCATAGCCTTATTTATCTTTTCATATGGTTTGATCACAAATACTTTAACAAGGAGGGATAGGGGTAGTTGAGGTTGGAAGAGATGATTGCCTTTTACATGTTTTCATTCTTTCAGCTTCTTCTTTTATTTTCTTTGATATATAGGGTTGACTTTAGAAAAAGGATATCTTAGAGGGTTAATGTCTTATTAGTAGTTTATTTTGACTTTGTGAGTTGTCATAATCTACATTTAGTATATTAATGTGGTTTTTACTAAATATTGGATCCTCATAATTACTGTTGGAACACAAGGGTTATATAACTTCAATAGCTTCAATATAAATCTGAATTCTGAAACAGTTGATGATGAAGATCAAAAGGCTTACAAGATATGTTAATATTAACAGCAACATCAAAAGTCTATTTAGTCAAAAAAGAAATAGCAACGATACATTGTTATTTATTGTAATTTACCCAGTTATTTGTGTGACTGCAGAATGTGCAGCTTGTGAAATTTGCCCATAGTAAGATGGCCAATCGGCTTCTAATTGCACTTAAGCTTTAACCCTTACTTTATCACTCATTTTTATTTTGAAAAGTAAATTCATTATTTTTTATAATCATTTTTATTGGAGTAAATTATGCATTATATTTTCAAATTTGGTCTCACAAAGTTTTCTCTTTCAATTTGTGTCATTATATGAGCTTTTAAACGTGTTTGATCGTTGTACCAAGTAAAAAGTGTTTATAAAATGATCTTCTTATACAACAGCAGAAAACTTGCAATTCTAGCTTCCTTTTGGCTTCTATAAAATATTTTAAATGGTAAAAGATTTCTCATAATTTACCACCAAAGATTCCATTGTGCATGCGCATGCTTCTTAACGTGACGTTTGAAGTCCAAATATGCACACAGTTATGAGCAACCTTTTTATACACTTTGCTTTTTGCGGTTATCAGGAAATCAAATAAGATGATTGCTAAGTTTTGTTGGTTTTTGGTTTTTGGTTTTAGTTTAGAGTTACAGAGTTGGAACATTGTAGTTTCAACTCTTTTTTATTAAGCAACATACTTTGATTTAGCTGTTGTAGCAAGACTCCACCTATTTTTTTTTTTTTTATTGTGTTTCCTATTTCTCTTCCTTTTATTGCATGTTATTAATCGAAGAACTCTAGTCAAAATGCTGGATCTAGTCATGGTTTGAATGTGTATGTTCATGTTAAAACATGCATTGTTTCTCTATTAACATTTTTACTCGGTTTCAATCTTATTGTAATAATGGCTAACAACAACATTGTCATCTCATGGTATTATCACCCTCTGCCACATTTACCAACACATGGACTAATTTGTGAGTACTTGGAAAAAAGCTAAATGACCATATACATGCCAAGGTAAGAAACCAAACCCTACTTTGCTGATTACTTAATTATATACGTGGAAATTGTCTGATAGGATATTAAACCAAACTTTAGTTCACTGATTACTTAATATAAAGGCAAAATATCTGAAAAGGTAATAGTGAAAAAGCCTTGCCATGTTGTAATTGAATGTTATTTTGAACCAACACATAAGAACTAAGTGGCCCATGACATGGCCTATTTGTAATTGAATTGTATTTTTTTATTAAGACATTGTATTTTGTTACTAGTTATAGCATTATACTTTTGAGTTTGCCCCCCATTGTTACTAGTTATAGCATTATACCTATTAATATATTCTATTGTTAATTTTTTTCCCTTTTAAGACATGTTAACTTGAAAAACTACCCGGTCATAACATTATGCTTTCAAAATTGAACCTATTAAGATAGAGTCGTTACAGTTTTTCCTTTTTGAGATATTGTACTCTTAAAATCTAAACCTCTTTAATTTTGGTTACTAGTTACTGTATTATACATTTTTATTATTAAGAGTTAGTACTTTAAATTGATCCTATCCATATATAACATTATACCTTCAATTATAGCTTTTTTATTATTATGCTCTAACTGATTAACACATTCTACTTTGAAATTTTGAACTTGTTTATTTTTGGTTACCATTTATAGTATTATGCTTTCAACACCTAACCTATTAAGACATGGAACTTTTATTTATAGCATTATATTTTCTAAATCTAACATATTTAAACGTTGTACTTTCATATTTTTTTCTTATTAAGACATTGCACTTTGAAAACATTGTACATTTCAACTTTTATCTTATTTAGACATTTATGAAAATCTAAAAATATTTAGACGTTGTACTTTGAAAATATAATCAATTATAACATTGTACTTTTAGGATCTAACCTATTAAGATATTCTCTTTTTTGAAAATTTAACATATTTAAACATTATACTTTTGTTTTTTTCCTACTTAGACGCTATACTTTGAAAATGTAAACATTAATAACATATTACTTTTATATCCAACCTATTAAGACATTTTCTATTACTTTTTCCTATTAAGACATTATACTTAAAAAAATTTAAACATGTTTGATTTTAGTGTTATAGAATTGACGTGAATCAATGTATTTTACCAAGTTAAATGAATGTTTAGGGACAATGAGGTTTTCCTATTTGCTTTTCAAGGTATTACAACAACATAAGAGAAGGTACATTTTGACTTTTTCAAGATCTTATAACAGCAATTCCACTTTTATAGGCCTTACTTTGAAAATCATTTGATTTTATCTCCTTATTATTCTGTAACCGTATATTATTTCTTGACCGACAAATCTTGTGATTGTAGGTACACCCCAAAAGCAACTATGCTATTGAGAAGGTCAGTGGTACAATCAATTTATAAGGCCTTTTTGATCTCTAATTTTGTATACATTCAAATCTATTGCAAGGTTATTCAGAAGTGAAACTAAACAATTATCGTCTTCTCTTGCAGAAAACCACCGGATTGGTTTTTAATACTTGCAAGATCACATCTGGTTCTGTCCGACATTTCTTGAATCCACCATTAGAATTCTTGTTAGCTTTCTTGCACAAGCATCGTCTCATAAATAATTTATTAACCTTATAATGTTTGATACTCTAAGTTCAAAACAGATTCCATATGATCTACAAATTCAGTGGGTCTTATATTAACGTCGTCATCTTTTCTAAAAGTTTATTGCATCTTCCATTCTTCTTTATCATAATGTTTTGCAAATTTTCATCACTTTATTAACTAATGCACCCAAAGGGCCCTTTCTTTCTTACTTCCTTTTTTCTAAAATCAATTTGGGTTCAATCATAAGAGTCAAAACTCAAAAGAAATAAAACAAAGGAACAATCTTTTCAAAATATACAAAAATAGTAAAAATCTTTCAAGATGTACAAAATTGGGAGGATTATAACACACTCATTACCTGTATCATGTAATTTTTTTTAAGAAGACTATTATAATTCATGTTCTAACAGGCTGAAGTTGATATAAAATCCTTTCTGCAGGTATTTTAGGCCCTCTAACAATCATAGATCATGGACATGAGGAGGCTGCTTTGTTGCTCGAAGCAGAGGGAATGGTATATTCTTTTGTTTCTATTTGTATATGTATGGGATTTTGATTTTTTGTGTTTTATGCCTGCCATTTATTTTGACTATGATCTTCATTTGTGATATGTTTGAAGAAATTCGATATATAGATTACCGAGACATTTGACAACCTTGTATTCCAACACTTGTAGCCCTAATCGTCACTTATCTTGGGAAATAGGCAGGAGTTTGAACTTGTTTCGTAAGGAACATGAATGAATATGATTATTTATATTTATTTTACAAGATGTCTAAACTATTATGTTAAAAAATCTATTTTTAATGACTTTTATATTTGTCTCTTTCCTTTTTTGATTATTGATAAAGTCCTAAAATCTACATCTTTTATCTTCAAATTAGCCCATTTTAACATTTTCAGGAGTTACATTGCCACGTGGAAAAATCTACATGTTTTATCTTCAATAAAGTCTTAATATTTTGGCTTAGTTTCCAGAAAAGTCATAATATTTTGACCTAGTTTACGGAAAAATCCTAACATTTTGGCTCAGTTTACTGGGATATATTCGATTAACCGAATATTCAGGAAAGTCCTCACATTTTAACCGAATATTCAATTAAGCACTTTTTATTTTTTATTCAATTTAACCCAACTTTTTGAAAATCATTTACAAGTTTAGGACAAGTGCCGGTTTACCCGTTCCTAGCTGGTCACATATGTTGAGCTGTTGCCAATGTTTCTAAATGAAGCTGACATGTCGTTTCAAGGTTCATTAAATTGAAACGAGCTCATGATCACGAAGAAGTCCATTCCCCAAAAAAGTTAGGGCAAACGATGACGTCTTCTTCCTCTAGCAGCCGTAGCAAACGTAATTTCAAAAGTCAAGGTGCAAGGGTAACATGCGGTTGTGGAGACAAAACTAGATTGTGGACATCATGGAATCAAAAGAATCCAGGTCGTAGGTTCCTTGGCTACCCAAACTTTATGGTAATTGATTATTAGAGTTTCCATGTTTCTTTTGTAACAATTTTCATTGCTAATACTAGTTGCAACTATATACATTGAAGCATGAAGAAAAGGACTGCGACTATTTTTGGTGGACTCGTTGCCCAACAAGTGGTATTGAGACCAGATGTTGGAATTGCGAACTCTTGCCAATGAGGTGTTGTTGATAATGTCGTTGTACTTGATGGAGTGCCTATGAATGTTTTTCATAATACCCATATACTTGCAAATGAACCTGCAAATGGAGTGGAATTCTGGAAGTGGATGTTTGTTTTTTTTTGTGATTTTCGTTGTTGGAATGATGTATGGTTAGGTTGGTTTTAGCTGTAGGGAAGTGTGGTTTCCTTTTGTTATTACCATATATATGAAATATTTTGGTCTTCTAGTAATGTTAGTTTGGTAAGTTTATGCAAGGGATCCCTTTATGTAATGTATTGTTTCTTTGTCATCAAAGTAAAATGCCATAACACTGTCCAATGATTTGTTTCAAAAAATCTTTTCAGTTGATCAAGTTAAGATAACTACCCAAAGTAGATTACCATAACAGTGTCTAAGGTGTCTAAGGATCTTTGATTCCATGTTGTGCTTAGCAACGATGAACCTCAACAAGTCAATTTAGCCTTCAATTTTTGGGTGAGAATTGGCCAAGCCCAAAGTAGATTACCATAATAGTGTCCAAAGTAAATTACCATAACCTTTTCCGTTGATCAAGTTAAGTACACTACCCAAATGATTTGTTTCTAAAATGACATTATCATCATAGTAGATTACCATAACAGTGTCCAAGGATCTGTTTAACAAAAGCTTTTAAATTAATCAAGTTAAGTATATTACCCAACCATATACAATGGATTTGGTTTAGGGTATGTACAACATATACTGCTGATACAAAAAGGTAAAGTATTTGTTTAGGGCATTTACAAGTTAATTACAAAAATGGCATCCTAAATGGCCAATATACCATTTATACCCTATAAACCCTTCATACCCTAAATGGCCAACATGTGTTGGGTCTCAGGAACTTCATCTTGGCTGTCTTTAATAGGGGGATCCTTAACCTCCTATTTAAATAAAAAATAAAACAGTGTTAGGGAAACTTAAAGTTTAATACTTCATGAAATCAAGAAAACTAACCATAGACGGTGGAAGATCAGTTGCTTGAATTTTGTCAAGAAGGGCTTATGCCATTTCTTCATCAGTTAATCCTAAAACCCGCTGAATCTCATATTCTGTGTACTTAGCTTCTTTCATGTCATATATTACAATGCAAATATGAGTTAGATCATCCTTTTCCATCCCATGTCCACCTTCTTCTACTGCCACTTGATCACCCACCACCTCTTGTTTATATTGTGCCTTAGTTGCTACCCCACCATCTCTTAATCCTCTATCACCACATCTACCTCCTCTTCCAGTACCTCTTGGACCTCTTCCACCTTGTAAGCCAATATCCTCATCAAGTAAGTCTATAAACCATTTCCAGTTACTCTTGTTCTCAATATCAACAACAGTCCATGCAATTGGATACACCTGATTGTTTACATCTCTTCCTATAGCAGTAAGTATTTCACCTTTACATTAACCCTTTAAAAATGAACCATCTAGCCCTATTAATTGTCGACAACCTTTTTCCAACCATCTTTGATTGCTTTAAAACAAATGTATATCCTATGAAAGTAATTATTTTCATTTGGGTTCACAGTCACACCCACCTTGATAGTGCTACATGGATTGGGCCAGATTAACTCTTTAGAGTAATCCCACACCCTTGCGTAATGGTCACTCAGTTTACCTTCAATAAAAGTCATTGCCCTACACCTTACTCTATAACACTTAGACCAGGATACATCATAATGAAATTTGTTTTTGATCATAGCTTGAACAAAATGTCTAGCAAGCTATGTTGGGTTCATAAGGTTTGCATTGTTAAATTTCATAACACATTTGTGCTTATCAACCAGTTTCTTTACTTGGAATGATATTTCCTGAGTCATCCAAGATGCCATAAGTCTAAAAGGATATTGTAATTTGTCATTCTTGGTTCCACATCTAGCTACTAAACGTAGACTCTCACACTTAACAAATTTTATGCTATACTCATTGCTAATAACATAATTAGTTAAACAATTTTTAATTGATGTGGTGATTCATACCTTTCACCAAGAATTGGTTTCATCTTGTTCCATTTAACTATTTGATCGTGTGTGGTGAGTTCTACACCACACACATCTTGGTGACTACCTTCGTTTTCTACATCTGCTTCACAACCGTCCTCTTCATTAACCCCCTCCTCAGAATCTTCTAAATCAAGGAAAGTATCATCTTTTCCATCACATAACACATTGAGGAAAACGATCATGGCATCTATCATTGGCTTTCTCCTTGAAATCATCTTCGATTTCAACATCGACCAATATATCATCTAATGCGTCATCCTCGTATTCTTCAGATACATAGTTGACAACGCTATCGTCACACGCGTCAAAAACAATTTATAACCCACTTTTACTACGTAGATAGGGCAAGCGGGGTCGAGTCCAAGGATTTAGTGGTTAACTTTTAACGAGTTGTAAAGTAAATATTGACTGTGATGGTAAACATATTGAAATTATAACTTGAGAATATAAAGAAAGAGTTACTTCCGGTTTAGTTATCAACAATTAGTTTCACATGTTTTACTATAACGATTCCGATATAATTACCTTAACATAATTATAGTTTACTAACAATTACTATTACATGGGTAAATACATAACATGTTGAATCAATTATTTGTCTTTGTCTAACAATTGAGTAGATTAGGTACAAATAATGGTTTGGCAATATTATGTTTTATCTAGATGATAGTAACGTTACAACTTATTAACATATTATTTGGGCACAAAGTATAGTAACCGATTATCCGTCTTAGCTCGTTATTTGGGTGAGATAGGCACGAATAATATGTTGATAATACTATGTCTTGAGAATATGATAGTAAGTAGAAGTAGACACAAATGATTCACTAGTTGTATTCAAAGATATGAGAGTTTAATAGTTACAATAGTAAAACATTTGTTCGGAATCAAAGTAAAACATGTTACACTAAAGGTATGATAACATTACCGGAAGTAATCTGAAGAGATTAGCCTTCCATTCAAGTGATGATCGTGAAGATGGTCTTGGTGTTCCTTGGCATGTAACTTGGAGCGTTTATCCTTCGAATTATCTTGAATTACTACTAGAATTACCACCGAAAGGGATAATCTATTGGTTCTAAACAACTAACTAAGAGATATTTCGACTATTACAACTGATAGAGAGTGAATTGGTAACTTGGTGTCTAAAGGATGTAAATTGGTGTAAATGGGTGTCTAAAACCGTGCATAGAAGGCCTCTATTTATACTTGCTGAACACAGCAATCGCGTCGCGACCAAAGGGACCGTCGCGTCGCGAGGGTGCGTCGAATGCTGCTTTTGGTCGGCCACTGGTCTGGCTAGTGCGTTGTGTTGGTAGTCTCGCGACCAAGAAGTTGGTGGTGTCGCGTCTAAGGTCTTCGCGTCGCAACCCGTGCATCCGTCGCGGCGTGAGTGCTGTAGGTTTTGGGTCTTCTGTCTTGCTTTTCTTCACGTCGCGACACAGGGTCTGTCAAGTCACGATTGCTGTAATTTTTATGTGTTTTTGGTGTTTTTGCTCTTAAGTTTGGAGCATCACTTCCTCGGGTTTGGTTGTCTTATCAGAGTTTCTTGGGTCTTGTTGACGTGCACGCAGAGGTCGTCATGCGGTCAAAAATAAAAGATAACCTAACTTTCACTAGTATAGTGCAGTCAGGGTCGATCCACAGGAGCTACGTGGTTAGCCTAGATGAGAGATTACCAACTAATAGTGTCACAGCTATAGTCGGAGGAACTGATTTCTATCTTATACCTTAAAACAGTATTCAAACAATCAAGCCAAGCTTAGCCAAGCCCAAATGACCTAGTTACTTTCTGAAGTCAGAAGTGCATCTCCGAATCAGAAGCAATTGAAGGCATCCAAACTAGCAAAACCGAGCAAGCATAAACTACCGCTAGTTAAAGTCTTATTGAACAATCACTAGCCAAGGTTTAATGCTAACCCTAACCTAATTAGCCACTGATTTCAGCTAAGGAAAACAGTCCCAACAAGGTCCAAAACAATATCCAAAACAAAATCAATCATATAACCAAACACAAACATCCAAACATACCGAAAAATCAATATTAAATGTAACCGAATGATTGCATTCACCAAATCCGAATTCCAATTACAAAACAGTAACCAAATGTTTTAAAATCAGAAACCTAAAGGGCTCAAGGTCAGTGGTTGTCACTCCCAAAGACTTTAGCCACAAACTACTTGCTACTAAAGAGAAATTAAATCCAAAAACATAAAATACCAATTATGAGCTTGCTGAAATGAATCCTCGAGTCAAAGAGCTTCTAGGTCGATGTTTACACCCGGTCTTTGCTAGGGTTTTCGGCTGGAAATGCCTCTATTTATAGTTGCAAATTTCCCGTGACCGCGCCGCGCAAAATGGAAATCCGCGGCGCGCGTACTTATCCGTTCCCCGTTTTTTCGTCATTTAAAATGTGTTTCACCGCCTTACATCCGCGTCGCGCAGGAGATAAATCCGCGGCGCGCGTACGTCTTCTCTTGATTTTGCATTCTTTCCATACTTTTTTCCTTTTTGTACACTTTTAGTCCCTGTTTCTGTTCTTTTTCTCCAGACAAGTCCTGACACGAAAAGTGAGAATACCCATGCATATTTGATATAATTTTGCCAAGAACAGGGCTCAACAACGCCTAAAATACTTAATATCACTAGGCGTTGTCAAACACCCCACACTTGTGCCTTGCTTGTCCCCAAGCAAGAGAGTTTTTAACAAATTATAATAGAGAATCGAACAATTTTTGACTGTGTTTAGTTTCAAAGTTTATTGTTCCCCGAGTTAGAGTGGAATAGTTCGTGAAAGCATAATTGAGTTGTCCTTCGGAATTCATGGCTTTCTAAAGAACCCTTGATTACAAACTTTCTGTCCACAATATAGTGTACTTACTCGTTCAGATTATAGAGGCCATTAAGGAATTGTCCATGACTTTCGATGTTGTCCGTGTAGCGAGCTTTCAGAAATACCATCCCAGACCAGACGATCTTAGGTGGTAAGGTGCGTAAGGTCCACCCATTTTAGACCTACCGGCTCGAACAACAAAGGCCACAGATTGACTTTTCCTTCCTAAATTCCAATCATAAAACATCTCAATCTTCTAACTCTTAAAACTCAACTTATTTGACTAACTACCAGCATGATTACAACTAAATGGTATTTTTTTGAAAAATACCAATGCTATCATAATCACAAACCATTCATTTCAAAATTGCAATTCATTAAAAATTTTGAAAAAGTTGCCAAAAATTGAAAAATTGATCATTTCTGCAAAAATTTCAAAAATTCTCTTTCGACCGTCCACACCCCACACTTAAAACCGTACAACGTCCCCGTTGTACAAAAATTAATTCAAAACAAGGGAGAAAGAGTTACCCCTTTTGACGGTAGACTGCTTGGTGCTCAATATCACAGGTATAATTGCGTACAGAAAAAGATTCCCGATTCATATGCTGGAGTTGTAGCGCTACAGTAGGACACGCCGGTGGTCAAGACAAGTGGAGGGGGCACGGTGACCCCACACTTGTCTGAAACAACTCCCTCTCAATTGGTATAGCATGCATTACTTAACAAACAGATTAAAACAGACATAACAAAAATAAAACATGAACAAAATATACAAAAGGATGTGTCATAGGTTTGTACATATATCCCAAAAATATAAAAAGAAGAAAGAAAGAAAAAGTACATCAATCACTACCCGGTGGCCTGGAGGATCCGGCCTCATGGTCATGGGACCTAGGTGGGAATGGTCGGGGATGCCTGCCCTGTGCTGATGCAGTCTGGATAAGAACCTCCCCGATCCACTCGAGCTGGTCCAGAATGCATGTGAGCTGGCCCTCAATCCGCGTGACCCTGGCATCCAACCGGCGGAGGGCTGATGGGTCGACCTGCTCTGGCTGCGGCTGAGCCGGCTCTGGTGCTGGTGGCTCTGGTCTCCGGCGTCTCCTGCCGGGCTGGGCGAATGCAGGCTGAGGTGCCTGAGGAAGCTCGGCCGGTGTCCGGATGTACTGCCCCGGTCGCTGCTGCTGAATGAGCAGCATCCTCTCCAACGTGCGTGCTGTAGTGCGCGATGGAGGTAGAGCTGTCAAGGAAGCTGCCACGGGGGCAGTAAGAATGCCATAAGAGCGGGCCAGGCGGGTGATGAAGTACCCCCTGGCTAGTGGACTGCTGGAGGAGGCGCCGGTCGCGTGGGTGGAGAGAGCAATCGCGAGGGCGTAGGGGAGATGGAGGAATCGGGACGGATCGAGGAGAACCCACAGAAATGTCATGTCATCGCCCGACACCTTCTCGCCCCCCTCCCGATGCATGATGGAGGTGGAGACGATCCGGTGCATAAGGCGGTGAAGTGGGTCGCGTAGGTGGCTCTCCCTCGAGGTCCCTGCCTCATACATAACATTGGACAATGGTGCCCAAGTCTCCATATTGGGAGGGCGCTCTGGCTCCCCCTGGATGCATGACCCGAAGAACCGGGTGAAGTAACGGTGCTGGAGGTCCTGCTCAGTGTAGATGCCTGTGCGCCTCCCGAACTCCCGGAGGTTGCACTCCTTGTGCATACCTCCCAGACGAAAACGCACCAGTCTGGAGCGTGGGTCCCCCGCCCGCGGTGCGAACTGGATGGTGGAGATAAACTCCAGTAGCAACTCTGTGTAGACCACGTCCTCGTCCGTGGCCATAATCCGGTCCCAGCCACGGCACGTGAATGATGCCTCCTCGTGGGTCCAGGTGCGATGCAGAAACGGCTCGATCGCATCCCAAAGCCCTGCATCCCTCAGGATGTCTCGGTCTATAACCGTCGCCTCGAGAACTCGGCGACGAATCAATGCATCCCTCCGCGAGATATACTCTACCGAACTGTCAAGCTCTGCGGGAAACTGAAGGAAGGCGTGGTCCAATCTGAACATCATCTGCAAAAGAAAATATAGCCACAAAACAAAAGTTTTTGCAAAATTAGTCCCTTTTCTTCCCCACCGCACCGCGGCGCGGCCCAAGAGCAAGGGCGCGGCGCGGCGTGCGGCTGTTTGAAAACTCGGGATCAAATCCCCATTTTAACCTGCTAAAACTCAATCCAATCATACCATAAGGTAGCCTAGGTGCCGACTAGCTCATCTATGGTGTCCATTTGGCAAAACAAACACCCGATGGGCTAGCATTAGCGATTCTAAGTCTTTGAACTTTTTGAATAAAAACCCTAAAATTAACTACCTAATAACTAGTTTGAACAGCTAATAAGTAGTTAAAAGAGTGTACCTTGGTAGTAGAAACACAATAAGCAAGAAAAAATGCGAAAAAATTTTTGATCACCAGAGCTCCGAGTCGTGTGGGTTGAATTGTGAGCCGCGGCTCACCGGATAAAGGCGAAAAACCGACTGATCGTTTCCCGCGGCGCGTATTCCGCGTTTCCGCGACGCGCGTGTCGTCGAATCAACCCCTGCGCATCGGGTTGAGTTTCGAACCCGCGTCGCGCAACTCAAAAATCCGCGGCGCGGTCTTGAAAATTTCAAAACTTTTCACACGACCCCACACTTGCTTCAGACCACTAATACCTGCAAAAGATTGATGTATTTTCTAAATTAATCCTAAAGAATTATAAAACCTACCTATGACGCGATGGGTTGCCTCCCAACAAGCGCTAAGTTTAACGTCTTCAGCCAGACGTTGTATTCCTACTACAGCTACGGTGGATCGTATGCCTTCCTTCTTTGCTGATTTTCAGTTACCACCGTCCCTTTGCTGACCCACTGCTCCTCAAACTTTCCTGGGTCGAATGGCTTGTCGGTTCTCCTGTTGCTGCCCGGTTGTTGTTTTCTGGTTAGCTCCCGTGAATGCTTGGAGGTAGCTTTGAACCTCCAAGCTCGGTCCTTCCTTCTGCATCTCTTCAAAATTACTGGCTTGACGTGAAGTGCTTCCAGTAGTTGTTTGTTGCTCCCATATTGTGTGTTATCTTCAGGTTGCAATTTTGGCTTGCAATACCAATAAAAATTTTCCAATCGACTAGGATTGAAAGGCAACATATCAGGATGCTTCCATATGTCCTCATCGATGGTATTAATTACATCTAATTTTCCATTCATGAATGGATCATGAGTGGGGATAAAATCATGTTTATTGTTTTCAAATATCAATTTGTCAGCATCAACTTCTTGATCGTCGTCCAATAGGTGGATCGGAACCAAGAGTGAGTGACTGGTTTGATCTGATGGTGGTATAAAGTTGCCCATCACCAGATCCTTGCTTTCAAATTTCTCAAAATTTTCAAAAATCATAGGTTCGGGGGTAATATTGTCATCTACACCCCCTTCCCCAATAGTATCAACAATTTCGGGGATCGTTGGGCTGAGGTATGTACTGTCACTTACAGCCCCCTCCACAACATCCTTGTCACTCAAATCGTCTGGCGATGGTACAGATTCACACATCACCAGATCAACATTACCAATACTTTCAAAAACATCAAAAACTTCAAAGGTTGTTGAGTCAGAAGTAGCATTGTCACCTACAACCTCTTCCTCAACAACCGTTTCGACCATCTCAATGGTCTCTTGATTTTCCCACAGTGCATGCCCTTCCATCACATATTCAGGTGATGCAAGTTCACACACATTATCATTGGTATAAAAATCACTCACCTCCGGTTCTGGCGAAGGTGGTGAACATTTCCAACTTTCCTCTAACCTATCTAAAGAAGCTTGCACTTTTTTAAGAGCTTCAGCCTGGTCCTTCTGCTCATGGTAGTTGTTATACATGAATACCCAAAGTTGGGCCCAAGTTACAGAATTCTCAGGCTGAGATGACTCCTCGGTCCGCCATCCATTGTCATCGAATGATCCATTATAACAATCATCCTCGTAATAGGTGTCGGCCGGATAATAATCATACTGATCCGGGTACATGTAATGACCCATCATAAGGATGCACACATACCAAAAATCAGCAAACTAAAATCAAACATCAAAAATCAGAAACTAAATCCTACAGATCACCTAATCTAAGCGCACAGCTCCCCGGCAACGGCGCCAAAATTTGACGTGCACGCAGAGGTCGTCATGCGGTCAAAAATAAAAGATAACCTAACTTTCACTAGTATAGTGCAGTCAGGGTCGATCCACAGGAGCTACGTGGTTAGCCTAGATGAGAGATTACCAACTAATAGTGTCACAGCTATAGTCGGAGGAACTGATTTCTATCTTATACCTTAAAACAGTATTCAAACAATCAAGCCAAGCTTAGCCAAGCCCAAATGACCTAGTTACTTTCTGAAGTCAGAAGTGCATCTCCGAATCAGAAGCAATTGAAGGCATCCAAACTAGCAAAACCGAGCAAGCATAAACTACCGCTAGTTAAAGTCTTATTGAACAATCACTAGCCAAGGTTTAATGCTAACCCTAACCTAATTAGCCACTGATTTCAGCTAAGGAAAACAGTCCCAACAAGGTCCAAAACAATATCCAAAACAAAATCAATCATATAACCAAACACAAACATCCAAACATACCGAAAAATCAATATTAAATGTAACCGAATGATTGCATTCACCAAATCCGAATTCCAATTACAAAACAGTAACCAAATGTTTTAAAATCAGAAACCTAAAGGGCTCAAGGTCAGTGGTTGTCACTCCCAAAGACTTTAGCCACAAACTACTTGCTACTAAAGAGAAATTAAATCCAAAAACATAAAATACCAATTATGAGCTTGCTGAAATGAATCCTCGAGTCAAAGAGCTTCTAGGTCGATGTTTACACCCGGTCTTTGCTAGGGTTTTCGGCTGGAAATGCCTCTATTTATAGTTGCAAATTTCCCGTGACCGCGCCGCGCAAAATGGAAATCCGCGGCGCGCGTACTTATCCGTTCCCCGTTTTTTCGTCATTTAAAATGTGTTTCACCGCCTTACATCCGCGTCGCGCAGGAGATAAATCTGCGGCGCGCGTACGTCTTCTCTTGATTTTGCATTCTTTCCATACTTTTTTCCTTTTTGTACACTTTTAGTCCCTGTTTCTGTTCTTTTTCTCCAGACAAGTCCTGACACGAAAAGTGAGAATACCCATGCATATTTGATATAATTTTGCCAAGAACAGGGCTCAACAACGCCTAAAATACTTAATATCACTAGGCGTTGTCAGGGCCGTGATGTGCAGTGTAAGAAAAATGAGATATTCTCTCGTTAGCTTGCAATTTCTGTGAGGATGTCTGGGGACTAAAAACAAATTAATCATAATTCTATTGAGAGAAATAATGATATCTTAATAGGCTTTCCCCGTGATTTGTGAGATGTTTTCTATGCGAAAACAAATGGCTGGATTTGGCTAGTAGTGACCCGACAGTAGATCTATTATCACCGCCAGACTGTTGGGAGTCTGTGGTGTGCATCAGGAGCTGCCGTTGGAATGTGAGCTTTTGCCTATTTATTGTGAAAACATGCATTCTTAATTGAAATGTTGACTGTTTGGTTAACAGACGAGGTAGGTTAGACGGGTCTGTCTGAACCATATCTGTTATAAATAAGCAGTTTGCATGTTTTAAGGCATTTATTTGAGATTCTTCATGTTGCACAAAAATACAGTTTTTGTGTGCCTATAAAGCGTTTTAATGCGATAAAATAGTCTTTTAATGATAGTGTTTTATTGTAAAAATAAAACACTATCAATAGTAAGGCCTTGACTATTGTGATTCTTCTTCCATAGTTGACGAACTCTAAAAAAGAGTATTTTGATGTGGATTGAAGGGCGTGTAGTGGAGGAACAAGGGTTACTAGACACTCGGTCCCGTAAAAACCCTTGTAATTTTACCCGGACACCGAAACATAAAGAGGCTTGACATATCGGATACAAGTCAGCATATGTGAACTAGGAACGAGTAAACCGACACTTGTCCCGAATTTGTAAATGATTTTCAAAAAGTTGGGTTAAATTGAATAAAAAAACAAAAAGGGCTTAATCGAATATATCCCCAGTTTACTTGGAAAAATTACGTATTTTTACATGTATTTACATATTTAATAACGTATTTATATGTTTAAAAATGTAGTTTTACGTATTTTTAAAAAGTACTTAAAAATAACGTAAAGTTTTTACGTTATTTTTAAGTACTTTTTATAAATACGTAAAACTACATTTTTAAACATATAAATACGTTATTAAAAAAATATGTCTTTAGTAACGTATTTAATAGCGTAAAATTACTTAAAAATACATAAAAATACGTAAAAACACATGTATAAATACGTTTTTAAACGTATAAATACATAAAAAACACATATTTATTCATGTATTTATTCCAAATGACGGATATGGATTTCGGTAAGTTTGCTTAGACGGATTAGACAGAACGGGATTGAAAAGTGACAGAACAAAATTGAATTGCACGGAACTAAATGATTATCAAAATTTATTGTTTAATTTAGCTTTCGATAGCAATGATTTCGTGGTTTCAAGAATGATATCCAATATTAGTTGCTATAATTTTGTTTAGAATTCATATTGTTAGGTAATTATAAAGTTATTATGTTGCTTATTTTACACATTTTAAGTATTTTTACGTATTTTAAATAAATACATGTATAAATATGTAAAAATATGTTTTCAAACGTATAGATGAAAACGTATAAATATGTTAGTAAATACGTAAATACATGTAAAAATACTTAATTTTTTCCAACTAAACCGAGTCAAAATGTTGGTACTTTTCCGTAAACCGGGAAAATATTAATGATTTTATTGAAGATCAAACATGTTGTGACTTTTCCGTAAACTTGACAAAAATATTAGGACTTTATTAAAAATAAAACATATAGTTTATTTGTTGAAAATGTTAAAAATGCTAATTTAAATATAAAATTCTATTTATCCCTACTAAATCCTCCTAATTCATCTTCTTATCCATCTATATAAAGACATGTGGAATCCACTAATCCTCTCTTTTAATCACATCCATTGTTTTTAACACTTGTATTGATCTAATGATTCGGAATAAAGTCAGAAAGATTTATTAAGAGGATATAGAACCTCTCAATTTAAATATATTAGCTAGTAATTTAAATATTTTTCGTAAATTAAACTAAAATATTAAAAATTTATCACAATTTTCCTTTTTTGTAGAACGGCAAATTTATCCTACTCCTAAACTACTTTTTGCTATGTTAGTGTCAGGATTTGAACCCTGGACCTTCATGTTAGTAACACTCATTGTTACCCAAGTAGGCTTTAATTTTCCATATCAAATTTCATGCATTTATGACAACCGTGAATTCCCGATGTTGACGTCAGTGGAAAATTGTACGATTCAACTACCACAAGGTCAAAAAGTCAGTCAACCCCTTATCGTTCCTCAACTACCCATCCTTGTTTTTATCTCCAACTAAAAACCAGAAAGTCAGAAAGTCAGTCAACACGTTATTGTCACTCAAATCCATTTTGTAGTGTTCACCTCCTAATAAACATACATGGGCTCATCTCTGTTTCCACGAGAGTACCAATCAAAGAAAACCAAACACCGGAGCCATGGCTGCACCATTCCATGTTCTTCTTCTTAGCATAATAATACTACCCAACATACCAACATCCTCTTCTTTCTCAGGCCACACATTGACTCCCGGCTCATCTCTATCAGTTGAAAACAAAGACGACTTTTTAGTTTCGCCCAACGGCCTCTTCACCGCCGGTTTTCATCCCGTCGGTGAGAATGCTTATGCCTTTGCAGTGTGGTTCTCGGAGAAAGCCACGTCCGGGAGCCGCACCCTCGTTTGGATGGCTAACCGAGATACACCGGTAAATGGAAAGCGTTCGAAGCTTTCCTTATCCGAAGATGGGAATCTTGTTTTGAAAGATGTCCAATACGTTATTTGGTCAACGCAGACTCAGTCAACGTCTTCCTCGTTGCAATTACAACTCCATAACTCAGGTAACCTTGTGCTCCATGAAGGAGGACAGGGACAACCTCTTTGGCAAAGCTTTGATCATCCGACAGATACCCTTCTTCCGAATCAACCCTTCACTAAAGACACACAGCTTGTTTCTTCAAGAAGTTCTAATAATTACTCTTCGGGTTTCTATAAACTCTTTTTCGACAATGATAGCATTCTTCGACTTCTTTATGATGGTCCGGTGACAACCAGTCTTTACTGGCCTGATCCCCGGTTACAACCATGGAGAGCTGGGAGATTTCAATATGTAGATAGCCGAAGTGCAAGCCTTGATTCTGATGGTCAATTCATCTCATCAGACGGTTTAACATTCAAATCAGCCGATTTTGGGACTGGACCGCAAAGATTAATGAGAATCGACACAGATGGTAATGTAAGACTTTACAGTCTTGTTGAGCACGAAAGACGAAAGAAATGGGAGATTCAATGGCAAGCCCTTTCACAGACTTGCCGGATCGATGGTACTTGTGGACCAAACAGTGTATGTACTTACACTCAAGATTCAGGTAGGAAATGCAGTTGCTTGCATGGGTACAAGATGGTGAATTCCCTAGATTGGAGTTACGGGTGTGAGCCTGAATTCCAGCCATGCACACAAGATGATTGTGGTTTTATTGAGCTTCCTTTTGCGGAATTCTATGGCCACGACTATGCGTATTACCCCGGTTACACTCTTGATGCTTGTAAGAAGGATTGCTTACAAAATAGCACTTGCAGCGGGTTCCAATTTGGATGGATTGCGGACAAGAATTTTTTTTGTTTCATGAAGGAATCATTGCATAACGGGTATCAAATGAGAATCAACGCTTGGATGTATATCAAACTACCGAAAACGTTAGCATCATCTTTTACTCAGAAAATCACCCCCCAATCGAACTTCAGTTGTCCACGCCCTTTACTGACGCCCATAATAAGAACATACGACAAAACAGACAAAACACACGATGTAAAGACGCTTGGATTTATGATAGTGTTGGGATGCACAATCGGGTTTATCGAGATCATCTGCATAGTGTTTTTCTGGTATTGTAGCAGTAAACACTCATTGACAACCGACCAAATCTATTTCCCACCTGCAATGGAGTTTAGAAGATTCACATACAGCGAGCTGAAAAGGGCATCACGCAATTTCAAAGAAGAGATAGGAAGAGGTGGCGCTTCCATTGTATATAAGGGCAGATTAACAGACAACAGGATTGCAGCAATCAAGAAGCTAAAAAACAATCACCAAGGGGAAGCTGAATTTCAGGCGGAGATAAGTACAATAGAGAGGGTGAATCATATGAACCTGCTAGCGATATGGGGTTACTGTGCTGAGGGAAAACACAGGCTTGTGGTGTACGAGTACATGGAGAATGGATCGTTGGCTGAAAACTTGAGCGCTGGTAAACTTGAATGGGCAACGAGACTTGAAATTGCAATAGGTACTGCAAAAGGGCTGGCTTATTTACATGATGAGTGTTTGGAGTGGGTTCTACATTGTGATGTGAAACCCCAGAACATACTTTTGGATGCTAATTACAATCCTAAGGTGGCGGATTTTGGTCTGTCGAAATTGTTGGATAGAGGTAGTAGCAACCAATGGAATTTCTCCATGATGCGAGGGACTCGAGGTTATATGGCTCCTGAATGGGTGCTTAGTCAGCCGATTACTTCAAAGGTTGATGTGTTTAGTTATGGGGTTGTGATGGTTGAGATGATAACGGGAAGGAGTCCAGCAAGCAATCAAGATGGAGAGACCATGCCTACGGTAATTGAGTGGGTGAGAGATAGGATTCAAGAGGTCAACGGGAGTCAAGGTGAATCTTGGGTTAAGGAAATCGTAGATCCTTCGGTAAGAGGTGAATATGATGAGAAGGTGATGGAAAATCTGGTTAGGATTGCAGTGCAATGTACGAACGAAGATTGGGAGGCAAGGCCTTCGATGAGGGAGGTGTTTAATATGCTCCTAAATGTTTAACTAATAATGTGTATGTTAGAAAATTTATATATCATAGCAACAAGTAACCTGATAAACAGGTATGGGAACCTTTTTCTAGGTATTTTAGTATCAAGAATAGTAGAAACTTTTTTGTTTAGCAATTTCTATGATATTTAAGAATAACTTGTAAAAACATTTCAAAAAATTCCTCTGTATATGAGAGTTTTTTTGACAGTCATACGGTACCCATCAATTTTATTTATATTACTTTATTGTCATTTGTACAAGTCATTTACGTGCAATTGATTGAAAATTTATAGGATCCATCACCATTTGTATAAGTCATTTATGTGCAATTGATTGAAAATTTATAGGATCCATCACCATCATTGAAAAAGCTCGTGGCAAGAGCTTGTAAATTTCCAAGCTAAGCTATTTGAAAAATATTTGGACCGAATAAACTCGCATGTCTTCGCTATACAATTTTCTTCATAAAACTTATTTATGGGTCTTCCCAATTTCACTTTGCAACATTTTTAAGGTTTACATTAAATTTAAATCACTAAATAGCGTATAAAAGATATAACTTTCTTATTATAGAAAAAATTATATAAATTTTAAATGTTTCCAAGTTTCTAGCTTTTATCCTTTCAAGTTCCTATGTGTAAATATCTTATACTGGTTGTACTATTTAAAGCAATGGAATACATGAGGATCCCTAAGGGGTATTATCACAAACCAACATGATATCAAGCCCTATGATGATCATTTTTTTGCCGTACCCTAATTTCACTTGTTGCATTTTGCAAGCATCGCTTTATCTCTGACTTAATATACCTCTTTATGTGATGCTCAATGTTTTAGCTTCTTTCTGTATTGAACCTCGATTAACTAAAATTACTGATAAAACATCCATTGAAATAACTAAAACTTTTTAGCAATTATGGTCTCACATCTATCTAAGAGATAAACTACTATAAGAAAACACACATTCATGATGTCCTCATGAGCAAAAATGTCATGCCAAAAAGCTACAGAAAATAGTTAGCTACCCACCCAGTTTAATCAGCTTTTTAATTTGGAATATATTTAAATTGCCATTAGAACATATCAATTCATGCTCCTTATTAGGACACATATAAGACTGTTGGTGGACGTGAGAGAAGGCGGTTAAACCTGTACGTTTAGGCGGTGACAAATTAAGACAAACAAGTTTACTAAGAAAATACTACTCCCTCCATCCCAAAATGATAGTCCACAGACAAAAAACACACAGATTAAGAAAACATTAAATGCATCTTACTTTTTCCCACAAAATGACTGTTTTACCCTTTTTTTGCATTTAATGCCGGCACTAGATGTGTTGGCTGTTACAATTACAGTTAGGGGTATTTTGGTAAATATGTCATTTATATTTAGAAGTAGACTAACATTTTGGAACAAACTAAAAAAGAAACATGGACTATCATTTTGGGACGGAGGGAGTAATAATACATAATATGAAACTAAAACCCAAAACCTTAAAAAAAATATGGTCTTTAATTAATCTTTTTGGTATTCGATCTTTCCACATCAGAAAATGAAAATAAAATACCCACAATAGTGGAAGACTTGATCGATAATTTTTGAAATAACTAAAAAAAAACAAAAACTTAAAACTTCATGAGCAACATAAGTTTTCTTCATCAACATCTTGAGGCAAGTGAAACATATACCAAGAACATGTCGGACCTTTAAAACCTAATCTTCAAGAAATTATCAAAAATCAAATTCACGACTTCTGTTGATCATTTAAAAATATTGATCCGACTTTAATCAAAAAATACCCTAGAAAATAGAGTATCAACATATTTATTATCTTCAATTTCTAAAAAAATCATATCATAATCAACAATCAAAATAGTAATAAGCATACCAAACAAAAGACGAAAATAAGGACCAAATGAAGAAAAACACAATGAGCATTTAATCCCACAACTCCGTGAAATCCCTGTCAAAATTTCAAGAATCCTCACAAATTGTGTATCACAGAATCCACCTTAAAAACAAAAAATTAAGCATCAAGATTTCACCTTATTCTAATATAATTTGTGGATATGATCAAAATTAAACCTAAATAAAAATTAGAATGCCACAAAAAACACAGAAAAAGATTTGCATGTATCAGAGAGGGTAAGTGATTGAATAATTAAAATAGGAAAAAAAAAGGATCATAAATAAGTAAAACCTTACGTCATTAAAACCCTTGGATCCCATCTCTTCCAGAATTTGAATCCATGGTGAGATTCTACTTTCATATTCGTTTAAGGGAGATAGAGTGATTGACTCGACTGGAGTTTTTTTGAAGTGAGTCGATCTCACAAAGAATCATTGAAAGGCGACTCATAATTGATTGATCAAAAATTCAATTAACCGTACTTGACATCATCCACTACAGACTACTTATAGAACATTGAATTGAATATCTACCGGAACTAGGATTAAGGGATAAAGCTTATCTAATATATTATAATAGATAAAGACCAAGATATTTAAATAAACACTTATCGCATTCTTCAGTAATTAGCCCTTAAGATTATTTAAAGAAATGCTATCTAACAAGCATTCAAGTAAGTAGGTTAAAAAAAAATGAATAGGAAACTTACAGCTCGCACATCTGCAGCAATATATTTAGAGGAGTCTGTAACAAGGTGGCAAATGCATTGAAAGCTAGAGAAATACGACGGTTATAGACCTGATTATTCATGGGATTCAAGGAAAGAATGGAATGGAATGGTCCACTCCATAGAAATTAAAAGAAAATAAAATATGTTTTTGCTTTAATAAAAAAATATAAGTTCATTTTATCATTAATCTAAAATAAAAGCACATTATTGTCATATTTATAAAGTAAATTTGAACAAAACGCATGGATAAATCTGCTTTTCCTTCCAAGTCTAAATAGTCAAAAAGAAAATAGCTTTTCCTTCCAAGCCTGAATAGTCAAAAAGAAAATAATCATACATCATGAGATAATGGGTAAATTTTAAAGATAAAATTGTAAATTGTTAATTGCTACCAAAAGAATTTACCATTTTGATCAGCTTCTTTATCTGCTTTGACAATTCAATAATCTCGGGTGTCTGCATAGTTATTACAATTAATACCACAACTTTTTTGAATGACAACAATTGCCTCAAGTGGACAATTCAAGAAACTCTTGCAATCTGTAAGTAAAAATTTGCACAAGGTGAACCATTTTAGTGTAACCACTTTCTGATATGGGCTGAATCCCACAATAATTATACAAATAGGTAAAGACTAAAGAGTTTCAACCGTTTTCAGTATGTTGTCTATTGACTTACCCGTCATTCATCATAAGAAAATTAATCTTGAGGATATTTTCCTTCATTTCTTGACACGAATCTAAAAGTACCAAAATTTTAAAACTAGTATGTTGTCTAGATTGGTATAAAGAGCAAAGTACATTGCTATTTTCTGCGACTTTACCCTAATAAAAAGGGTTTGGAAAACATGAAATATACTCTACATCTGTCTCCTTCTGTAACCTATCTTCACTCAACTTTGTGGTTTCCTACAATTTTTGGAGTTTCACTATTCCTGTTCAAGTGCATTAACCCTCTCCTGCAAGTGTACCAATTCCATGGAGTATAAGGAATCAAATTATGGAAGGTTAAAATCATCATAACATAATAAAAAAGCAACTTGGAATTTCTCATTGTCAGCAGTAAGGTTATCAAGTGTCACAAATTAAAGAAACACCATCATATTTTTGTGCTTTTAATTTTGAACTCGATCGATGTTTCCTTTTGACTTATTGGCCTAATGGGGACATTAAATTTCATAATTAGTCCTGATAATATTTGTAACAAAAAGAATCACATACTCTAAATATCAAATTTCATAACTATGTCACATAACCTATTTTTACATATTTCAATTTAAACTTTTAACAATATCTCTGTGTGATATAAAACAGTATTATCTTAAAATAAACGTCAAGCCCAGAAAGAACATCAACCCTTTAACACTAAAACTTTGCCAAAAAAACAGAGAAAAGATGTCATACCTTCTTATCAGTCCCTGATACAGCTATTATTTTTTTGAAAAATCATTAGGAGCCTTCTCATGGTCCATAATCCCCATTGAATTTTCTATACATCTATTGGATCTGCAATTTATACAATCTCTCCAACTCTTTGACCATTGCGTGTTATAAAATATAGTTATAAGTTTGTGTTAGGAGCCTGTAAAAGGGTACAAGCTTTTTGAAGTGATCTCATATGCTGTTTTATTATTTCCTCTTTCATTTAGAATCTCATATACATGTTATAGACGTATTAAGAAAAGAACATAAATTAAAGCATGTGATTTATTCAATTTGGGAGATATGGAAGAACCTGAGAAAAAAGAACCATTCTATGTCAAATAGATATTAGGGCTTCAGGCTAAAACCAACTCCCCCGTAATGGCATCCTAAATTCCTAACAAAACCGGAAACAAATCGCGTAATATGTCTCCCGTTGAACGTATTCGCTGAAACTCATCAGCAAAATCAAAGAAAACTAAAACCAACAACTCTCTTTGAAGCGATTATTAGAAGTAATTATAGAAACAGACTATGTGCATAAAGGAAAAGAGAGGAACAGCCGATTTATGTTTACAAAGAGAAAACACCGTCGTATTATGATTCCGTTCCATTCATATTCAAAGGATATCTGCGAAAGTGGCTGAGAGGAACTCTATTTCCATAACCATTCTCAGCCCGTGTCTTTGGTTACTGCAAATAAAATATTAAATTTTTAATAACCTCAGACAAAAATACAAATAATTTATAAAATAGTTAAACAAGATTAATGAAATTACTGGCTTTCAGGAGCACCAGATTCAGATTCGCTTTCTATTTCATCCTGTTTTGTTGCGGGTATAATATCAACACATGCCAATTTGACCTCGACTATGTCTTGTAAGTGCCCGGATCTATAAATAAAAGATTAAAAAACAAATAAAATCAGATTTGGTTTTGTAAAAAAATTAACCAAAATTAGAGAGCTTACTATCTATCTCACAGGATTGTAAAGCTTTTGTAGCCAGTAAAGGGCACACCAGATCATAACAAAATCGAATTAGTGAAAACATAAAACAAAAGACTTTTACCTTTTACAAGCTCCAACCGCAGTTCACTTCACGAATTAATGCAATTAGCAACTTTACAAAAAAAAAAAAAAAATTCTTTAGTACTTTGCAACAAAGGCACCAGATGCACAAACTCCTGCACATCCAAATAAAAAGGCAATAAAGCTACAAAAATATCTCCAACAACATGACATATCCACTTTAGCTTTTACACCTTCATTACTTTCTTGATTAAGGTTCAAATATTCAATCATTAGTGGTTCTGTTTTTTACTAAGTGCAAGAAAAGTGGAAGTAAATGGATCATAAGCATGATAAAATAGGGAAAACTAACGCTAAAAAAGTCATAAGTTTACAAGAGAATCTAATATTGTTGGAATGTTATGAGTCGCCATTAAAGTTAAGAGAGCACCTGGAACTCGAAGAACCAAAATCAGAAAATTTTAATCCTAGTTTCAATTTCTATATAGAAACAAGTATCCCACCACTTTGTGCTTCAAGACATGTGCAATACAAAACACCCTCTAAAACACTCAACATGTAAAAATACGTTAATACCCTTTGGGGCAAATTATATATGATGATAGAACAAAAACAATGAAATAAAATACCTCCCACGAGGCATCCAACAATTCATAACCTTAACCATTTTTGGCTGTTAAATGAAGGTTTCTAACATACTCTAGATTTGCTTTGAACATAGTAACAAAGTTGAGAAAATCATACATAAGACAGTTGAATTAATTGCTTCTTATTTTAGAATATTCTTAGTTGACTACAGTGTTATTCCATTATTTGAAGTGCAAGTAAGAGACTGTTTATTTATTTTGTTTTCCATATTAAGTCATGCATGGGTAAAGTGGCTAAATACCTACCGATGTCTGTCTGAATAAAACATTGTATACATATTATCTATTTCTTTTTAAGACTAAATTGACCGTTCGAATGAGAATGAGATTAACTGACCAATGTCATTGTACCCACATCAAGTCAAAAAGAAACTGCCCTTAAGTCTCTTATTTTCCCTAAGGCTACTTTTGTTACATCCCCACCTGTAAATTACCGAAACGCCATTGGAATCAAGACAACATTTATCCAGACAACAATTGATGAAAAAAACAACCAGGGTCTTACAGTTAGTATTGGTGCCTCTTAATAATCTAGCAACTGTTTCTTGGAAAGCCACCTGCATATATTTAAAAATATAACCCTGTGAGAAAAAGTAACAAAATGGAAGATGAGAAAACACCAACCTGGTGAATAATTTTGTAAAAAACATCCGGTGTTCCTTTGTACCTGAAACAATCGGGTGGATAGATAGACACCATGATGGAGAACAGAACCGCAAACATCTAAACAGTTGTAATAAAAGGATAAAATAAGATATTTATTAACTATGTAACATATTAAAACACCTAGAAGCAGAATATTGCACAGCATGCTAATAACATTAAAACAGGGAAATTTTTTTTGTAAACAGACATTGTTACAGTAACATTAAAATCGGGTAAAATTGTTAGCAGACAATCAAACTACATGATTTAACATTATAAAGAAAGCAGCAAACTATACTATAGTAAAGCTAACACATTCAAACGATAACAAGATCCAAGATTTTGACCAGAATTCTTTTATTAGTAAAATGCAATCAATGGAAGAGAAAGAATAATCACAATAAAACATATAATCGGTTATTCATAAGAATGCTGATAGAATCTGAAAGATAGTCACTGACGGCCAACAAAACCATCCAAATACACAAATGATCGACAAAACCACACAAAAAAAAAAAAAAAACAAATTCTGAAACAAGCCCACACCAGACACGCTAAAGAAGATTTTTTAGAAAAAAAAACTCTCAATGAAAAGATAAAGAAGAATACCCCCAACAAAAAGGCCAACAAAACCACAGAAACACAGTATCAGTATGTACAGTGTCCATCTTCTTTAAATTGCAATATAACTGTAGCAGTTACTTAAACCGAGAAATAAAAATAGAAAAACAATAAGAATAAAAACATACAATGATCTTGATAACTTTGGATTAGAGACATGGTTGTGGGTTTCCTTGCCAATAATAGGATCGTCTGGATCTCCGGGAGCAGATTTACGGGGATCGCTATGCTCTCCAAGAGCGTTTTGGACTGTTGAGGGCGGAACAATGAAGAACGTATATATATAATGCGCGATTACGGACCCAATCTTTCGATGTTTACAGATAAATTTATATTTCCGGTGAAGGATAGGGGCATTTATGTCTCCGGAGAGCGGAAGAGATCGGGGTTCCTGGTTCTGAGATAGGAATGAGCGAAGACCGTACATATAACGCAACTACGGCTGTACGGACCAACCCTTTGGACTTCTCCAATGGTTACTAATAAAAGCCTTCCGAATTTATACCTTTTAAATCTATACATACTAATAAAATAGGCATGTTAACGGGATTTGGCACTATTTTAAGCCCACTATCCCTGGTGTCATTCTAATAACATTCTCAGGAAATTTAATTTCCCGTCTTGATTTTTTTCAATTTTTTTCAATTTCATCCTAATCTTCCATGATTTCCGGAAATTATGGAAGAAATAAATTACAAAAAATCAGCATTCAGATTTTCAATTTCATCCTAATCTTCCATGATTTCAGATTTCCGTTTCCAAATTCGGTTTCTAATTTCCGTTTCACATTCTTGTGGTCGTATATTGATCACTTATCAAGTCTAATCTCAGATTCTGTTCCTGAAATTATGCCCTAGTTTCAGCCGATTCCCTAAAACTCGGCTCAATCTTTACGCTTCTGTTTTGAAATTTGAAAGTCATATCTATGGAATAAGGCTTAGGCCTTTTCCTACCCTGTTTTTGCGTATTTCTCCTCACAGCTCCAAAGCTTCACCCTCTTCCCGTCGTTTCTCCTTTGGCTGTTGTGGGGCGATCGACTGTGATCCACTTCTTCCAGCGCCGCCGTCGTTAGGTCTCCGCCTTTTCCCTTTTATCGTTGTCAGCTTCCTGATCGTAGCTCCAACCCCCCACCAACACCGTCGCTACATACTAATAAAATAGTCATGTTAGTGCGAATTGGCACTATTTTAAGCCCACTATCCCACGTATCATTCTAATAACATCCTCAGAAAATTTAATTTCCCGTATTGATTTTTTTCAATTTTTTTTCAATTTCATCCTAATCTTCCATGATTTCTGGAAATTATGGAAGAAATAAATTACAAAAAATCAGCATTCGGATTTTCAATTTCATCCTAATCTTCCATGATTTCAGATTTCCGTTTCCAAATTCGGTTTCCAATTTCCGTTTCACATTCTTGTGGTCGTATATTGATCACTTATCAAGTCTAATCTCAGATTCTGTTCCTGAAATTATGCCCTAGTAATTATGCCCTAGTTTCAACCGATTCCCTAAAACTCGACTCAATCTTTACGCTTCCGTTTTGAAATTTGAAAGCCATATCTATGGAATAAGGCTTAGGCCTTTTCCTTCCATGTTTTTGCGTATTTCTCCTCACAGCTCCAAAGCTTCACCCTCTTCCCGTCGTTTCTCCTTTGGCTGCTGTGGGGCGATCGACTGTGATCCACTTCTTCCGGCGCCGCCGTCGTTAGGTCTCCGCCTTTTCCCTTTTATCGTTGACAGCTTCCTGATCGCAGCTCCAACCCCCCACCAACACCGTCGCTACATAACTTTATCGGAGGTAAGATGCCAATCAGACTTGATTTCTTAAAATTCCCTGAAATTTTTTCCTATGGTAGACCTTATTTTTCGAAATTCGTTGCTGAAATGTGTATTGTATTGCTGAAAATTGATAAAAAATTTTGAAATCTGTATTGTGTTAATGAAAATTGCTTATGTATTGCCCGACCTAATTTTAGCCTTTTTGTAACGACCGTTTTCAAAAAAAAAAAAAAATGATGAATAGTAACTCCGGCGTGAATAGTAACTCCGGTGTGAATAGTAACCGAGAGATGACGTAAGCGCTTACCTCGTGATGACATCGACGATGATGTCGTGATGACGTCATGATGACGTCGTGAATAGTGTCGCTGATGTCGTGATGACGTCGTGAATAGTGTTTTTGAGCACTATAAATAGAGGTCCAACCTCTTCATTTCAAACCACAACAAACACCAAACAACCTTACGATATCGAGGAGTGTTCTGGTGAGGAAAATAGGTCGGGAGGAGTAGGAGCGAGCGGTAGCTGGTAACGAGGTGCTCGGGAAGTGTTGGAAGAGCGGAACGGGAAACGTGCCAAGGCTTTGCGAAAACGCCAACCTTAAGTGAGTAATCACTATCGTATTTCTCTAGTAGTTTATAAGTGTTAAACTATAATATGTAGAGGTTATACCATTCGTAATTCCAAAAATAATACCGAGTGATTTACTTACGAGGATGGTGTCTAGGCCGATTACTTGGGATCTGGTTGTTGGATTTTCCGAAAGGCTAAAATGCTGAAAGGATCCTGCCACCCCAACTAATCTTCTACCTGGCTATCCTTTACTTGATAAATCACGAGGTATCATGTTGGAATTATGGAAGGGTCTAGTGAAGCAATTATGGTATAGTTAAGGAGTAAAGAGTGATAAATGTCTTACGGTGTTAACAGTTAAAGAGGGAATACGAAGCAGAGATAAACGCTGTAGTCGACTATAATCAGGTGAGTTTCTCACTACATTGTGTAGACGTTATATGTGCTTTACTTTAGTTTTGTGTGCTTATAAGATGTTCGTGGATAGTACCAAGCTGTGTGTATTTTATTGATATTATATCTTCCTGTTATAGTTGTAAGGGTTGGTGTATGGTGTGTGGTTAGTACTAGACATGTCTAGGTCTAATATGTAGATAATACGGGGTCGACGAACTGAGCAGTATAGGGTGGCTCGACGTACTGAGTAATATAGAGATACGAGCAAAATACACTAAGCAGATACGTATGACTCGACGTACATGGTATGCGCGGCTCTAAGTGCTGAGCAGGGGAAATAGATTTACTGAGCGGATACGTATAGGAGGATATAATCCAATATACTGAGTAGAGCTGATTATGTGACGTGTGGTGGTATTTTTCCTGTTAGGGGTAAAGTATGTGTAGCTGATATGCTGTGTAGTTGTTGGAACTCACTAAGCCGTGTGCTTATCCTTTCCCTTTTAAATTACCATTTCAGGTTGTACAGGTGGAAATGACGGCCAGGCATGACGAGTACACACTGATGCTGCTTAATTGGGGATTCATACGGTGAATTGATGTTTAAAATGATTTCTAAATATCTTCAAAATGTTAATTATTGAATAAATTGATATTTATTCAAATGAAGACATTTTATTAAAAACCGGGTGTTACAAGTTGGTATCAGAGCCAAGGCTTGAGTGAATCAGACTCACTTGATGAGTTTTGATCTCAAGCTTGAGACTTAAAAGTTTTCTTTGGAAATATTTTACAAGAAATTATAAGTTTTTTTTTCGAGTAAGGGGTTAAATTAATGTTGTTGCAAAGACGCAGTGTGTATCGTCAGCCGACGTCAGTGGGGAAAAGGTTAAGTGCTTAGTCTTTGTTGCTATTTCTGTAATATATGTGTGCTTAAATGCCATTAAAGTGTAGGCAGTAGGAACTAAATAGTCCTAGAATTTTTGAGTTGGCCAAGTTTCATGTTCCTTGATAAGTGATATCCATAAGGTAAATCATTTTATGTGAAAAATTTTCTACGACTATGTTCGTAAAACAACCTGGGGTATAGGTGGTAAAATTATCGTGAGAAGTGAATTGGGGACTTCTGGACAAGTTCTGAAACGAACGAGGGTATGTGTGGAAGATAGTAGTAGAGCTCCTACTATTGAAAGCACAGGATCCGCGTTCGAATCGGGAGTTGGTCATAAGGAATCCAATACACTAAGGGTATAACTAATTGGTGTATATGCTGATAAACTATATTTGTCCATTCTATTGATTGGCAATCATAGAGTTTATTGGGATCAATTAGGACGCTGGAGATTGAGAATCTAGTGATGTTTCATTTCTTAATAATTAAGTAATGAACAGTTGATGTGACTATAGTAGATGAGCTGTGCAAAAGTGACACGTTAAGTCTCTTCGTTACTAAGAAAAGCACAGATAGTGGATGATAAAAAGAAGATGTTGATTGCTAGAATAGTCGATTATGAGTTCTTGTGGATTTGATAAGTTTTTGGTTTAATTTGGAATTTGAAGATAACTATTACTTATTTTCGATTTTGTTTGATGTTTTAATTTTTTTTATCACAGGTGCTTGGCGAATTTCGCCCACATGGTGATAATGTTTTCTATGATTCACTGATTAGAATGGCTCGGGTTTAGTTGGATCGATTTGTGGCCAATTTCAATAAGGGGTTTTCAGGCGTTCAAAATGACAACCGCATGTATTTCACCCCAGGAACTTTAGAAAGATAAAATTTGAATTTCATTCTAAGTCAATTTGCAATTAATTAAGTTTTTAACGGTGGAATAATTGCAAAACAAATTGAAATGATATAAAGTTTTTAAAGCATAAATAATTGATATCTTTTCTTGAGGTTTATGTTGATTTTTTTGTATGCTCAGGTGTATGATTACATGAATAAAGTGAGTGAAAAAGGATATAAAAAGTGGAGAGCATATTAAATGCATCAACATCAAACGTGCCATATCCATTCAAATGGCAAGCTCATCAAAGAAGATTTATAGTACTTTTATGCATCGAATGCTACCTTATCTAATTTTGTCTGTGTAATATCTACGTGTCTAATTTGTATGTGTGTACTGTGTGGTTATGTGTGTGAATGTTTGTGTTTTTAGATGATTTAGAAAAAAATTCTTTTACTTAAAGGTCAATTATAGGAATCTTTCTGGAAAAAAAATATTGGTTTTAGCATTGAGTTTTGCAAAAAAAATCATTCATAACATCGTACTTTGAAAAACTGACTTTTTCCAAAATCTCTTTGGATGATCTAAAAAAGTATCATCCCTTGTACATTAAAGTTCATTTATAGGACATTTTTTTGAAAAAGAATATTGGTTTTAGCATTGAACTTTGCAAAAAAGTTTATTAATAGCATCTTACTTTGAAAAATGATTTTTTTTAAAATCTTTTTGGAGGATCTGTCAAAGGTTCATTTCTTTTATATTAGAGCTCATTTATACGACATTTTTTAGAAAAAAAAATATCAGATTTAGCATTGAGCTTTGCAAAAAAGTTTATGAATAACATCATACTTTGAAAAAGTGTTTTTTTTTTTAAATCTATTTAATGATCTGGAAAAGTTCAATTTCTTTTACATTGAAGCTCATTTATATGACATTTTTCTAGAAAAAAATATCTTTTTTAGCTTTGAACTTTACGAAAAAGTTTATTAATACTATCGTACTTTGAAAAAATGATATTTTTAAAAATCTTTTTAGATGATTCGGAAAATTTATATTTCATTTACACTAAAGCTCATTCAAGGACATTTTTTTGAAAAAAATGTTAATTTTAGTATTAAACTTTACAAAAAATTTCATTAATAATGTCGTACTTTTAAAATAAAAATGTTTTTCTTAATAAATAGGTTATTTTATTTATCAGCCGTGTAATACACGGGTTTGCAACCTAGTCTATACATTATAATAAGGGGCTGTTTGGATGTGTTTATAAAAACTGTTTATTGACTTATTGACTTTTTGGAAAAGCCATAAGCCATAAGTAAGGACCTCATTACTTATTAAAAACTGCTTATTTACCTTTGATAAAGGCAAATAAGCAGTTTTTAATAAGTAAGGATGCCCTTACTTATGGCTTATGACTTTTCCAAGAACTCAATAAGCCAATAAGCAGTTTTATAAGCACATCCAAACGGACCCTAAAGCAAGCATGTTAGTGCCACATGTCCATTTTCTAGATGTCAGTTTTGCAACGTGTCTTCGTATCACGGTGTCTCAAATTTTTCCCGCCTTGTGTATACAGTCTAAAGTTAATGTTTTCCGTTTAAATCCTAAGAATTAGGCAATAAATCTGGAGTATAACCGTAAATCTCGGTACATTTACTCTCAAGTTTTGAATACCGCTTCCTTCATCTTGATAGCCTTTTCTACACAAGGAACTTTATTTAAAAAAAGTTACATAGAAAGGCCTACATATATAGACGCAGCAAGGGGGTTATCCTCTGTTCATTATTTTTTCTTTTAGTTTACGCACATACCTTTTTGATGATACAAACACGTACAAAGGGGACAAGGACGTACACAGAGGAAACAAGATAGACGTGGTTTACTACTTTTTGATACAATCACGGTCTTTATACCATGTAATCTATATTTATATAACTCTTATAATAGAGGTCATCCAAATTAATATGGTTCAATATAGGTTTCATTCTTGCACCATATTCATTTGAAACCTCCAACTCTTCATCTTTCAACTAATTATTAAAAACCACTCAAGAGTTTTTAACTTATATATTATAATTACTAAGTATTTAAACTAATAATGATATAATTTATTAGTATCAAATGAATTGTAGTTGAATAGTTTTTTTTACTATAAAAGAGGACAATCATTTGAGTAACACACAAATACAAATCACATACAAAGTGAGAAAAATCATATAGAAAGAAGAATGCCAAGGTTTAAAGATATTTGTGTTCGCTTGAGTTTTTTTTTATATATATTTCGAACCATATTACGATGATCATACAACCATTTTCAACGAAGAAAATGTGTGTGTATGAAACACATTTCGCAATAGTGTTATTATATTTTACTATGTTTTATGTTTATTTTGTAACTCAAACTTATGTAATTATATATATATATATATTAATTACCAAAATCACTTCTACTCACATATTTACTATTCAATTCATATTACTTTGTTCAGAACAATAACTACTAAATTCAGATCATAGTATAATTGGTAAAACATAGGATACAAATTGCAAATAAGCTTTTATTTGGAAATAGCAATTTTGATTCTTCTTATAGCAAACTTTTATATTTACATTTTTCCCCTCAACTAATTTCGAATTAATTGTTTTAATCCCTATTTATTATAAAGTTATATTATTGGTATTTCGTAAGTTACGATTCCAGTCCCTTATTATATTTTAAAGTTACATTTTCCGTCCCTTACGTAATTTGTCTTTGTCGAGCTGCGTTTGTCAATACACTGGGCTTCCGCAGCAACGTGCAGACAGTCCGAATACTAGTTAGTTGATAATTTGGATTCTTATTTGAGATTTTTGATATTCTTATTTCATCGATTAGGATAGCATGCATCTTCATGTAATATAAACTTTGATATTTTTATTATCATGTGTTATGGTTGTGATTTATAAAAAACACATGAATACTTGAAGAGATTATTGAAAAAAATAAAGCAAGTAGATCAATAAATAATTGTTCTTGCATTTGTAATAAAAATATAATTAATAATTTAATTTGATCGAAATGAATGATTTTACAAGATACTTAGTAAATCATACATATAATATACTTAAATTTGATTAAATTGAATAGTTTTTACAAAATACTTAGTTCATCATATATTATAATTATCTTCTAATAAATGAAGTTTGCTAATATATAAGTACATTTTATAATTACCTACATATTATAATTATTAATAGAAGTATTTTTACTTCAATCACATTTATTTAAAACTCTTATGACTTTTCATGTTTTATTTAATAATAATGTTAACGTTAGTTTATAATCAACATATTACGCTAAATTATATATTATAATGATATTATAAATTGAATCATTGTGATTCATTTTAAATATATTAGTTTTTAATTGTTTAAAATAGATTACGAAACATGATTTTAATTTTATTGTATATGTAACTTTTAGAATTAAATGTACGTAAAAACACGCTTTTAGTATGTATATTAAATCAATACAAACATTATCATTAGTTTGCAATTGTAAATATTATGACAAATTTAGATATTATAATGATATTATTACATTAATTAAGGCAATTTATTTTAGTTAAACATTAGTATTTAGTTGTTCAAGTGTTGGCAATAAAAATATGTTAGTTCATTACCAATAAGTCAAAAAAAAAAAAAATCCACAATATAGATTCCAGCTATACTATGATTTCTTTCTTTTTTTATTTTAACCATTATCCTGAAATTTCTTATTGTTTATTTATTATGATATTATTTAACTAATTATTTATTTACTTTTTGATTTTTTTTAGAACGAATGTCTTGATATAAGTTAATTCATTAGTGATACATTAACTTTTGTTTCTTATATACAATTGTTAGTACATACTAGATAGCAATGACTTAGATATTTTTTAACAAAACATATGTATTATTATTCTAACTACATAATTTTGTTCCTGAGCAACGCGCAGGGATTCGCCTAGTTTATCTGATATGTAAAGCCATGAATGAACTTTAAAGACAGCAATATTCTCGATAGCTCATTTACCTTTTGTTATTCTTCAAAGTTAATCACATTATTCAGTTTAATTTCAGATTTTGATTTTAGCTAATTTTATTGTGTAATTCATCTTTTAGTTATATTCGGGAATAGGGATGTATGAGATGAAGTGATGAACTTGGCTTTGTGTCGTGTTGACGGATGCTAGAAAGAAGTGTTGTTACTGCTACCAAAAGCTAGGAACCGGTTTTTTCTTTGGAATCAAATGATTCTACTAGAATGACAAAGTCCAAAAAAAAAGGGCCTCAAAAGGTTTCTACTTCAAATATATCAAACATAAAAATGGAGAGGGTGCCAAACAGATTGATTCCCTTTCTTTTTCTAATATATAGAATATGAAATATTGACCTTTCTTCTTTCTTTTCTATGAACTATTTTACCGTTTTTGAGATAATTTCAAATAATAGTCGTGTACTTTCATTTAATTGGTATTATTTACATCTTTGGGGTTAAACGTTGGAAACATGTAATGTACTTCAATAGATTGATCATTCCACAACAGAAGGTTCGTACTTTTCCATTTCCGGTATCAGGAACAAATAATTTTACAATTATAACATTGTACTTTTTTTCCATATTAGGACATTAAAATATAGGATGGGAAAAAGATCAATGTTTGTCAATTATAAATCTCACTTTAATTTCTTTTTTTCTATTTTTAAAAACACTATAACAGGAAAGAGCAACTGACATATATATATATATATATATATATATATATATATATATATATATATATATATATATATATATAAAATCAGGATCAGGTGAGGATTCTTCTTAAAGTGAGGACTTGCGAGGACACCTTAAAAAAATTGAAAAAAAATATAAAAAAAATATAAATAATAAAATGGATCATAGTACTATATCGGAGAAAAAAAAGATTCAAAAAAAAACTTTTCGATCATTATTTTTTTTATAATGAAATAATGATTCAAAATAAAAACAGAAAAATTGCATAATTACGTTTTGCAATGATGCAAATTTTTTTTTCAAATTTTTTTTATAATGATATAGTACTATTCTCGAATTTATGATTTGTATTTTTTTTATATTTTTTTTTCAATTTTTTTAAGGTGTCCTCGCGAGTCCTTACCGAAAAAAGAGTCCTCACCGGAACCGGACCCTATATATATATATATATATATATATATATATATATATATATATATATATATATATATATATATATATATATATATATATATATATATATATATATATATATATATATATATATAATCAGGATCGGGTGAGGACTCTTTCTTAAAGTATATATATATATATATATATATATATATATATATATATATATATATATATATATATATATATATATATATGTATGTATGTATGTATGTATGTATGTATGTATGTATGTATGTATGTATTCAATCGGGATCAATAGTAGCATTGGTGGTTGTATTTTGTGGCTGTAAACTAATGAATAATATTATGCTGGATATATATGAACTTGAGTCTCTATCATCCATTATTTCTTTTGCTCATGAAATGCATGCAACAATAATTCAAACTAAAAAAATATATCTTTTATGCGTGTGTCCATCTGTTTAATCAATCATACGTATTCAATATTAATCACTTGTTTTGCATTTTTTTTATGTGAATAAAAGCTTGTATCAATATTTCAATTTTCTCATACTTGTCTCTCGGAGTAAAAGTTCATCTTACAACCCAAATTTTTGTGTAATATTATTCTTTTCTTTTTTATTCTTATAATGTTGAAACTCTTTCCTAGATATACAAATTTGTCCCAAGCTGCGCCTTCACTATATTGGTAGATGGCCTATTGTTTAAATCGCATGTTAAATGGTTAATTTTTAAAAGCTATTTAATTATGTTCACGAAAATTTCTATCAATCTTATTAATTAAACTTTTTTTAATTTGAGCATCTTCAATGATAAATTTATATTATGACTAAAAACATATAATTATATTATCATTTTATTAACTTTGACTTCTAAATAAATGACATCTCTAGTGGTTAACCACTAAAAGTTTAAGAATCATGAGAACCGTTCATTCACAGTTTAATAATATCGTATTTTTAATTTTTGACACTTGTCTTTTATAAAAAAAATACCAAACATATAAAAGTTGATAGTTTTTATTCGTTTACAATTAAACATCAATATTAATATGTTTTAAAGATTTTTTTCTGATACAACATTCACAGTATAATAATTAGAACTTTTTCCTTAAATTGTGAATGTTGTAAAATATGTTAAAAAATAAAGAAATCTATTAAGTTTCATATATTTTAAAACAACAAACAAGTGTAAAAAAAATAAAAAAACGAAAAAACATGATTATTAAAATATGAATATCGGTTTTCTCAGTTGCTAACATCTTAATGATACTTATTTGAACCTTTCATATATATATATATATATATATATATATATATATATATATATATATATATATATATATATATATATATATATATATATATATATATATATACACACACACACATGATATATTAAGAAATCTAATTATTCTGTAGACGTAAGACCCAATCAGAACTTAGAAGCAACCAAATAATAATTTATTTTGTTGGTTCGTTAAAAAATATACACATAATGCACTTCTTTTATTCTTATCAAAGTTTTACTTTTTATTATATCACAATTATATATATATATATATATATATATATATATATATATATATATTGCTATAATATGTGAAAAAATATGTGAAAGTACATTGCTATAATATGGACCATATTCTTTACATATTGGTGCTATGCAAAAATATAAATATGTTGCTATTAGAGATGTGGAATTCTACATGTATGACTATTATTCTAAATAACTATAAGTGTTCTTACAAGTCACATGTTGCTATTGCCCGTAAAAATTAGAAGTATCGTAGATAACAAAATATAAATACATTATTATTGGACAAAAAGTAAATTGCATCACCATTATTAATAAAAAAAGAATAAGATATGTCTCTATACTTGTAATTTGTAAATATTCATGTTATTGTAATATTATAAATGACATTGATTTTTTCACATATTATAGCAACAAGAATATAGGTATTTGACACTTGTCTTTTATAAAAAAAATACCAAACATATAAAAGTTGATAGTTTTTATTCCTTTATAATTAAACATCAATATTAATATGTTTTAAAGATTTTTTTCTGATACAACATTCACAGTATAATAATTAGAACTTTTTCCTTAAATTGTGAATGTTGTAAAATATGTTAAAAAATAAAAAAATCTATTAAGTTTCATATATTTTAAAACAACAAACAAGTGTAAAAAAAACGAAAAAACATGATTATTAAAATGTGAATATCGGTTTTCTCAGTTGCTAACATCTTAATGATACTTATTTGAACCTTTCATATATATATATATATATATATATATATATATATATATATATATATATATATATATATATATATATATATATATATATATATATATATATATATATATATATATATATATATATGAAAGGTTCAAATAAGTATCATTAAGATGTTAGCAACTGAGAAAACCGATATTCACATTTTAATAATCATGTTTTTTCGTTTTTTTTTACACTTGTTTGTTGTTTTAAAATATATGAAACTTAATAGATTTTTTTATTTTTTAACATATTTTACAACATTCACAATTTAAGGAAAAAGTTCTAATTATTATACTGTGAATGTTGTATCAGAAAAAAATCTTTAAAACATATTAATATTGATGTTTAATTATAAAGGAATAAAAACTATCAACTTTTATATGTTTGGTATTTTTTTTATAAAAGACAAGTGTCATATAAATGTCATTTATAATATTACAATAACATGAAATATTCATGTTATTGTAATATTATAAATGACATTGATTTTTTCACATATTATAGCAACAAGAATATAGGTATTTGACACTTGTCTTTTATAAAAAAAATACCAAACATATAAAAGTTGATAGTTTTTATTCCTTTATAATTAAACATCAATATTAATATGTTTTAAAGATTTTTTTCTGATACAACATTCACAGTATAATAATTAGAACTTTTTCCTTAAATTGTGAATGTTGTAAAATATGTTAAAAAATAAAAAAATCTATTAAGTTTCATATATTTTAAAACAACAAACAAGTGTAAAAAAAACGAAAAAACATGATTATTAAAATGTGAATATCGGTTTTCTCAGTTGCTAACATCTTAATGATACTTATTTGAACCTTTCATATATATATATATATATATATATATACACATGATATATTAAGAAATCTAATTATTCTGTAGACGTAAGACCCAATCAGAACTTAGAAGCAACCAAACAATAATTTATTTTTGTTGGTTTGTTAAAAAATATACACATAATGCACTTCATTTATTCTTATCAAAGTTTTACTTTTTATTATATCACAATTATATATATATATATATATATATATATATATATATATATATATATATATATGTATGTATATATATATATATATATACATATATATATATATATATATATGTATATATATATATATATATATATATATATATATATATATATATATATTTTTATATATATATATATATATATATATATATATATATATATATGTGTGTGTACATATATATATATATATATATATATATATATATATATATATATATATATATATATATATATATATATATATATATATATATGAATAGTTTCAAATGGGAACCATTAAAAGATTGAGAACCAAAAGAAACTAATATTAGCCCTTGATATTTTTAAGTTTTGATCAATGGTCAAAAACAAAAAGAGGCACAATGGTCATTTAAGGATTTTAACATAAAAACTTATACAATAGATCTAAAAACCAGATTGAAACTTCTTCCACTAAAAAACTCTCTCAAACCTCCAAGAACACACATTCAAACTCCAACACCACAGCCACCACCGACCGCCGCTTGCCGCGACCTCCGCCACCACTGGCCGCCGCCTATCGCCACCTCTGCCACCTGCTGCAATCGTTGAAATCGACTCCTCCACCGTCTCCTCCCTGATCCAGCATCATATTCTTCATCCCACTCTACTCTAACGTTCAGATCTGTAATTTCCGACACCAGATCTGTGATTTCCTTCTTTAGATCTAGGATTTTTGCCACCAGATCTGCAATTTCTGCCTCCAAATCTACGATTTCTCCGATAAGGAATCACAACAGCACCGCTACTTAGCCCCGGTGCCACCGGAGATGCAAAAATTTAGTGAAAAAAAGTTTAGGAGGTCGATTCAGACCTCCGTCGTCGTACGGTGCACTACCGTCGTCTCTTCCCTCCCCCGTCGATGGCGAAAACCAGAACTACATCATATTTGTTCCAGCACCTGGATATGAGATCTGTTCCACTACCACACACCAGGTGTTTGATGAAATGCCTCTATGAATTTTTGTACTTTAAATGTCTGTATTAAACTGTGAATGTGTTTTTTAAACTGTGAATATATGTATAAAATGTGAATTTGTGTATACAATTTGAAAGTTTTTTATATTAAACTGTGAATGTGTGCATTAAATTTGCCGCCACCACCGTTACCACCATTGATGGTAGCTCCACCACCAGCTCCTCCCTTTCCCTGTTGCTTCCTCTTATATTCTCTATAAATTGTGAAATATTGTACAAGTGTATTAAACTGTGAATCAATGTATGGATGAGTGTTTAAACTATGAATGAATGTATGAATGAATTGTATTAGGCTGTGAAAATGAAGATTTTGCCCTTTTTTACCCAAAAGACAAAAACGGGATTTTAACCAAATTAATCTGATCCATCCATTTTTTTAATGATAAGCTAAGATTCTGTGGTTTGGCACAACTTTCAATTTTAGTCCAACGTTTGAAATTTCATGCCGGTGGTCTTTATGGTGGCTAAAATCTTACACTTTTGGTCACTGGTCCAATAAAAAGACCAATTTACCCTTTTTAATTTCTTTTTTCTTTATATTTTAATCTATTGTTTATTTTGGAAATAAAGAAAACAAAATCGACCTCCGCCTCATCGTTATGTTTCATACCCAAAACTGCTTCGCCTGATTTCCTAAACCATTATCTGCACATCCCAACTGCCGCCTCCTACGATGCCATCTACGACGTCTCTTATACGGCCCTCCCCATTGCCACCGTCAATTGCTATCGAGGGACGTCAATTGCTATCGAGGGAGCTTTCTAGCCTAATCAAACTTGTTTAGTTACTGAGGATTACATTGTGGTTCTGATTGACAGGGAACAAGGCTGTTCTTCTCCTTGTTCTTTTTCTTCCCCACGGCTGTGAATTTTATTGACTCATGGTTGAACAGGAAGGGTTTTTGCCCAAAAGGGTGCACCCCGTATCTCTCACTCTCTCACCAAGGCTTATCTATTCCAAGTATTTCTTTGTTTGAGACGAGTCGTAAATTGTTTGCCCAGACGATCGGATGAACAATTTCTTGATTAGAAGATAAAAATTTATGTATCAAGTTTTTTTTTTGTTAATTTGGTAACCAGAATCATGGAGTTTGCCCAATGACCTATGACAAGCTTCTTAAACATGGAGATTGACTGAAAACACCGTAATTCAAAACTTGAAGCAGAGACATCCGAGCTTAATGGTATGTAAGGAATTTTGGTAGGATTTTAATCAATCGTAAGAAGATCAAATGTCTATAACTTGAAGAAATCAAAGGGGATGTATAAATAGAGAGGATTGGATTTTATGGTGTTTATTGAGATTGGAGTAGAGTGGCGTCCTCAATGCAGGGAAGGAAATGGAAAACCTACCCGTCTCTTTCCTGCTTCTAGTTGTTGTTGCTTCTTCGATGAAACGCTCGAATTGGGTAACATCTGCATATAGAAGGTCCGATCTAATCGGAGAGGGAGAGACGCCATGTCAATTTTGGGTACATTGGAGTCCCCGTTTCACTTAGATCTGTCTCCCTTCTACATATTTCTCTCTCTTTTCTTATTTTCTCTTATTTGATTTTAAATTTTACGTGGTTACTACGCCTCTTTTGATTGAAGGACGTCCACATGACTGTAGGTGAAATGTATATTTGGTGATTCTGTTAATGGAGACTTACATTGAAATTCCATATACTCTGTAAATTACAACGATAGAGAGAGAGAGCGAGAGAGACCGGAGGGCGGAGGGCTTTTGTTTTTTTAATTACCAAAACAACAATATCTTAAAAGAAAAAGGAAAAAGAAATTAAAAAGGTAGTTTAGTCTTTTTACCTAATCAAGGGACCAAAAGTGCAAGATTTTGGCCACCACAACTACCATCGGCGTGAAATTTCAAAAGTTGGATTAAAACGAAAGTAAGAGTAAACCACAGGGACCAAAACTGTAATTTACTCTATATACTATGTTAAAAAAACCTATGATAAAACATATATGTATGAAGATCAATCCACACAAGAGATACACCTATAGAGGAGTGTATTTAAAATTATTCGTATATATCATCTAGGGTACTATTAAAGATACACCGTAGATACACATTTAGTAAAAGTCAAAGAATTTTCAACCAATCATATCTAATTTTTTCAGAAAACAATACAATTTCAATAAATAAATGTAACACCCCTTTTCTCAAACCATATTTAAAATACAAATACAGTTTTCAAACATAATTTACAACTCGTGACTATAAAATAGCCACTTAAATTTTTGTTTTATTTTACAAACTTAAACTCGAGGGGTATTACAGACTCAATACAGATAACCATAATTTAAACTTACAGTACATTAACCGGTCCCGACTGCAACCTTCGCTCTTTTCACCTAAGTACATAGCATTTCAAAAACATAGTATACGTGAGACATAAAGTCTCGTGAGTAATATGGGTTTAGACCCAACACTTTTCTATTCAAAACTTGAAATATTAAAAGTACATTGCTAAAAACTGATTTATTTCATAAATGTCAAAATAACTTTTCCTTCTTTACTTTCAAACTTTAAAAAGACTTTCTTTCATAAATCTGCTTTCTTTCTCATTTTCTCGTGACCAACTGAAACTTATGAATTAAGTTAATTAATTCATTCAACTAGCTCCCCTCGTGGGACAGAACAGATCTGCCCACTCGGTTTGCTCATTCTGTCTCCCCTTTGTGACTTGGAACGAATTCAAGCACAAGGGTATACTAAGCTAGACAACTACTTCGCAACGGGAGGTACCATCCCAGTAGTGTCTTCTGATCTCCCGATTAGGTGGGTGATCCTAGTCCGGACAACTGGCTCATACTTCTTTAATTCTTACTTCACTTCATCTCAAATTGGTCAAAATGGGACACAATTTGTAAACAATTCTTACTCAAACATTTTATGACTCTTTACTAAAAATACTTTCAAAAACTGCTTTTGACATCTTACTTCCCATAAGGAACTTCTTTCAAAATACTTTGCAAATCATACTTTAAAATATGCTTAAAACACTAAGCCCTTGTATAGAGCTTCATTCAAAACTATTTTCCAAACTTTAGTATTTATAAACATTGGAAATCATACTTTTCTGAAAATAACATTTTGCTATGTACTATAGAAATCCTCATAAAACTCACCTCGGTTATACTACGGTTTCCTAAGCTTCGCGTACGGCTTTTCCCTTCCCGTGCTCAATAACGTTTGAAGCACCACCTATACAAATTGTATATATAAATACTCAATATAATTAACTTTATCATGCTAAAGTCTCATATAACATATCTCTAGGTTATAACAAATGTATAACCATTAATAAACTCGTTTTACGGTTTTCTCCGAAATACGCGTATACTGCTACAGTACCCCCAAGGGGTCGTATTTCAGTTCCGAATCTTTTCCATGAAATCTTATCCCATATTAGACTTGTGTTTCAAATTTGGAGTTCATTGGACAAGTCTAGCTCAAATTCTAAAAATCATGGGCATGAATAGTAATTTTAGCCTCTGCCGCTACAGTGATTTTTCCGCAAGGTCGAATTACGGATTTGACCATTCCTGACATATTCTTATACCATGTTAGGGCTATGTCTAAAATTTCAGGTCAATCGGACGTGTCTAGCTATAGTTTCTAGCGTTTGAATTTTTAACATTTTTGGTCCCTGCCTGGCCCCTGACTGAAGGCGCACTGCGCCAGGTATGGGGCGCACTGCGCCTGGGCGCACCCCGCCCTGGTCCTGGGCGCACTGCGCCTGGTGCCTGGGCAGGCTCCTGATCAGTCGCGATTTGGCACTGTAGCATGCAGTTTTAAGGCTTTAAGCTCTTATTTTAGGTCTTAATCACCTGGGGTTTGTTCTAGGACTAAAACCCTTGACTAATAACACCTTTTAAGCTATTAAAAACACTTCAATAACTCAATTGCAGAAATTAAAGTTCTTGGCTAAACTTGAAAATTCTCAAGAATAGCATTCTACTTTCATGTTTTTAGGTTAAGTTCTTAACTAATAGCTTATTGGAAGCATTAGCTACTTAACCCACATGATTTCTAACTGCAATTTCAGTTTCAATTTCTTCTAACGACCACATTCAAGCACATACCCAAAAACCTAGGTTAAAGAAGATGGAATCTTACCTTGGAATCACTAATTCCAATTCCCTCCTTGATTTCCTTTGATTTCTTGGCTAATGTCTCTTCTTCTTTGCTCTTTCCCGCTGCCTCTCGTGCTCTCTGGAACCCTCTGGAGAAGTTGTTCTTAATCCCTCAAATGATAGACATACTAACTAATAGATAATATATATATATATATTTATATAAAAACTCTATCTTGAATGCTTGTAACCCAACTCTCTTCAGGATTCTAAAAGGTCCAATGTACCTTGGACTCAGCTTTCCTCTTTTGCCAAATCTGACTACTCCTTTCCATGGCGACACTTTTATCATCACCAAATCTCCTTCTTGTAAGTTATATGGTCTCTTCTTTAGATTCGAGTAACTCTTTTGCCGATCTTGTGCTGCTTTCATGTTGGCTTGAATTACTCCAATCTTCTCATTAGTTACTCTAACAATCTCTGGCCCTGTAAGTTTTGTTTCACCCGCTTCCAACCAACATAGAGGAGTTCTACACTTTCTACCATATAATGCCTCAAAAGGTGGCATTTTAATGCTAGAATGGTAACTGTTGTTATATGCAAACTCCACTAATGGCAGGTGTTCATCCCAACTACCTCCAAATTCTATTACACATGACCGTAGCATGTCTTCTAATGTCTGGATCGTTCGTTCACTATGACCATCTGTTTGTGGATGATACGCTGTACTTAACTGAATTCTTGTCCCTATTTTCTCTTGTAAAGCACTCCAAAAGTTAGAGGTGAATCTGGGGTCTCTGTCTGACACGATAGATAACGGTGCACCATATCTTCTTAACACTTCATCTGTATACAACTGGGCTAACTGTTCCAATGGAGTAGTTTCTTTTATGGCTAGAAATAGTGCACTCTTGGTCAACCGGTCCACTATGACCCATATACTATCATGACCTCTTCTCGTCCTTGGTAACCCGACAACCAAGTCCATGGTTACATCTTCCCACTTTCCGGCTGGAATATGCAATGACTGAGCATCCCCATGCAGGACCTGATGTTCCGCCTTGACTTGTGCACAAATAACACACTTGGAGATGTACTTAGCTATCCTTTTCTTCATTCCAGGCCACCAGTACTGTCTTTTCAGATCTTGATAAGTCTTGGTACTCCCTGGATGAATGGAATACTTTGACTTATGCGACTCTTCTAGAATCAGCTTTCTCAAACCTCCTGCTTTCGGTACCCAAATGCGGTTTCTGAAGGTCTTTAATCCTTGGCTGTTGGTCTCAAACTGAATGTCTTTTCCCAGCTTTTCATCTTTTAAGTCTCCACTTTCTTCAACTTTCTGCTGAGCTGCTTTAATTCGTTCTATAATACTAGACACCAGTTCTATTCGCATTGATCTTGCCTTGATTCTTTTCTCAGGAACTTTTCTACTTAGTGCATCCGCTACTACCTTTGCTTTACCCGGATGGTACACAATTTCGCAATCATAGTCACTGATCAGCTCTAGCCATCTGCTCTGTCTCATGTTCAACTCTTTTTGAGTGAACACATACTGTAAACTCTTGTGATCAGTGAACAGCTTGCACTTTGTACCATACAAGTAATGTCTCCAAATCTTCAAGGCAAACACGATCGCTGCAAGCTCTAAATCATGAGTTGTGTACTTTTTCTCTGGGTCTTTCAACTGTCTGGAAGCGTATGCTATAACCTTCCCTCTTTGCATCAATACACAGCCAAGCCCCTGATGCGAGGCATCGCTGTACACTTCAAAGTCATCTGTCCCATCTGGTAACGTAAGGACAGGCGCGTTACACAACTTTTCTTTTAATGTAGCGAAAGCTCTTTCTTGTTCTTCTTGCCATCTGAATTTCTCTTCTTTCCGGGTTAATCGTGTAAGTGGCACAGCTATACGAGAGAAATCTTGAATAAATCTCCGGTAATACCCGGCAAGACCGAGAAAACTTCTAACTTCTGTTGGCGTCTTGGGAGACTCCCATTTCATTACTGCTTCAACTTTTGCTGGATCAACTTTTATACCTTGGATAGAAACAACATGTCCAAGGAACTGCACCTCTCTCATCCAAAATTCGCACTTGGAGAACTTTGCATATAGTTGTTCCCGCTTCAAGGTCTCAAGTACTGCTCGCAAATGACTTGCATGCTCTTCTTTATTCTTTGAGTATATCAGTATGTCATCTATGAACACTATAACAAATCGGTCTAGGAACGGTTTACAGACCCGATTCATTAAGTCCATAAAAATTGCTGGTGCATTCGTAAGACCAAATGGCATTACTAGGAACTCATAATGCCCGTATCGTGTACGAAACGCCGTCTTCTCTACATCACTTTCTTTTACCCTGACTTGATGATACCCAGATCTCAAATCAATTTTTGAGAAATAATCTGCTCCTTGCAACTGGTCAAACAAATCGTCTATTCTGGGCAACGGGTAACGGTTCTTGATGGTAATTTTGGTCAATTCTCTGTAATCAATGCACATTCGCATTGACCCATCTTTCTTCTTCACAAATAGGACTGGAGCACCCCACGGAGAAGAACTAGGCCTGATGAAGCCTTTATCTAGTAACTCCTGCAACTGGGACATTAATTCCCTCATCTCTGTTGGTGCTAGCCTGTACGGTGCTCGTGCTATTGGGGAAGCTCATGGAACAAGATCTATTCTGAATTCAACCTGCCTTTCTGGTGGCAAGCCTGGCAACTCATATGGAAAAACTTCTGGGAACTCTTTTACTACTTCTATATCTTTGTACGTCTGTTTTACTTTGTCTTCAGTCATCACATAAGCCAGAAAAGATACGCATCCTTTTTCTGATACACCTTCGAGCTTTAGCTACAATGATGAGACTTGGCACATGTTTGCTTCTTTCTCCATACACGTACACTTTAGCTCCTAGGGTTTTAACAGACACCCTCTTCTGACCACAAGCTATCTTTGCATCATTTGCACCAAGCCAATCCATTCCGATTATCACATCAAAAGACTTAATTCCAATGGGAAGAAGATTAAGTCGGAACTTCTTGCCATTGATACCAAGTTCACAGTCTCGGTACATGTGCTGAACTTCAACAAACTTTCCATCCGCTACTTCCACTTCAAAAACCATGTCTAACAATTCTAACGGGACTCTCAGTCTAGCTCCAAACCCATGGGACACAAATGAATAAGTAGACCCGGAATCAAACAAGACATATGCAGGTGTCGAGTTGATCAGTAGTATACCTGAGACCACATCGTGCGTCTCCTTCGCTTCTTCTCTGGTGATCTGAAAAGCTCGAGTCTTCACTTTCTGGGGTTCTGTCTTCTTCTGGGCTGTTGACACCATGGTTTCTCCTCCCTTATTTGGGCAGTTGAAACTGTAGTGTCCCATCTGATGGCATGAGAAGCACTCCACTTCACTGGCTTTCTTGGCTTTACAATCTTTCGCTTTGTGACCGAATCCACCACAATTAAAGCAGGCATTTGATCCCGCTCGACATTCGCCACTGTGTTCTTTCCCACATTTCTCGCACTTTTTCACACTTCCCTGTCGGCTCTGACTTGTACTCATTTTCCCTTTCTTCTTTATGTTTCCACTGATATTACTAACTGCCTTTCTTTTGTCACCAAAACCAGGTCCTTCTTCCTTCCTTCGTTTTCCAATATCTTCCACGGTTCAGGCAGCATTGATCGCCCCATCTAGTGTTTCAGCTTTCTTTACTTCTAACTCATAGTTCCACGGCAAACCCCGGACATAACGGTTAATTCGGGACCGCTCACTGGGGTAAGACTCCCCCACAAAAGGTAACATGTCGCAAAACTTCTTCGTATACTCATCCACTGTCAAGTCTCCCTTCTTTATTGTTAAGAAGTCTTCATTCAGCTTTTCCAGATCTCGCGTGGGACAGAATTTATCTTTAAGACACGTGACAAACTCTGCCCATGACCAACCATATACCACATCTTTTCCCAAACTTTCGTATTTGGTGTTCCACCACACCAAAGCATCATCCTTCAGTTGCCGAGAAGCAAAAGTGACTTGGTCTTTTTCTGCACATTTGCTCGCTTGTATCACTTGTTCAATCTCTCGGACCCATCGCATTGTCACCTTTGGCTCAAAACTGCCATGGTATTCGGGCGGTTTGCAAGCCATCAATGACTTAAAAGAACAGCCCTTCTCTTTCCTTCTGTTTTCTCCACTACCTTCTTCCTCAGTCGCCTTTTTAGAGACTTCTTGTGAAGATTGGGCTCTGGGTTCACCCATTCGACCATCAATTATGTTGTTCACATCTTGCCTCAGCTCAGTTCGTAGGTTATCAATTAGAAACTGAATTGCTTCCATAGTGACAGGTTGTGGTGGTGGGTTTGGCTCAGACTCGTCGTTCCGAATAACATGTGGTTCACTTCCTCTTGAAGAAGTGTGACTGCCCTCACCCCTGTCAGCTTGTCTTCCGCCTTCCATTACTATATAGATGAATAAAATATTTGTTTAATACGCAATTCTATATAGTATTTCGTAAGCGGTAGCATGTTATCTCCTTATCTTGACTGCACCATACTCATTCTATACCTCCTATATTACTAAGGCAACTTACTACTACTCTTGCTAGTTTAAGCCTAGGATGGTATTCCAACCTAATTCGTTTAAACTATGGCTCTGATACCAAAACTGTAACACCCATTTTCTCAAACCATATTTAAAATACAAATACAGTTTTCAAACATAATTTACAACTCGTGACTATAAAATAGCCACTTAAATTTTTGTTTTATTTTACAAACTTAAACTCGAGGGGTATTACAGACTCAATACAGATAACCATAATTTAAACTTACAGTACATTAACCGGTCCCGACTGCAACCTTCGCTCCTTTCACCTAAGTACATAGCATTTCAAAAACATAGTATACGTGAGACATAAAGTCTCGTGAGTAATATGGGTTTAGACCCAACACTTTTCTATTCAAAACTTGAAATATTAAAAGTACATTGCTAAAAACTGATTTATTTCATAAATGTCAAAATAACTTTTCCTTCTTTACTTTCAAACTTTAAAAAGACTTTCTTTCATAAATCTGCTTTCTTTCTCATTTTCTCGTGACCAACTGAAACTTATGAATTAAGTTAATTAATTCATTCAACTAGCTCCCCTCGTGGGACAGAACAGATCTGCCCACTCGGTTTGCTCATTCTGTCTCCCCTTTGTGACTTGGAACGAATTCAAGCACAAGGGTATACTAAGCTAGACAACTACTTCGCAACGGGAGGTACCATCCCAGTAGTGTCTTCTGATCTCCCGATTAGGTGGGTGATCCTAGTCCGGACAACTGGCTCATACTTCTTTAATTCTTACTTCACTTCATCTCAAATTGGTCAAAATGGGACACAATTTGTAAACAATTCTTACTCAAACATTTTATGACTCTTTACTAAAAATACTTTCAAAAACTGCTTTTGACATCTTACTTCCCATAAGGAACTTCTTTCAAAATACTTTGCAAATCATACTTTAAAATATGCTTAAAACACTAAGCCCTTGTATAGAGCTTCATTCAAAACTATTTTCCAAACTTTAGTATTTATAAACATTGGAAATCATACTTTTCTGAAAATAACATTTTGCTATGTACTATAGAAATCCTCATAAAACTCACCTCGGTTATACTACGGTTTCCTAAGCTTCGCGTACGGCTTTTCCCTTCCCGTGCTCAACAACGTTTGAAGCACCACCTATACAAATTGTATATATAAATACTCAATATAATTAACTTTATAATGCTAAAGTCTCATATAACATATCTCTAGGTTATAACAAATGTATAACCATTAATAAACTCGTTTTACGGTTTTCTCCGAAATACGCGTATACTGCTACAGTACCCCCGAGGGGTCGTATTTCAGTTCCGAATCTTTTCCATGAAATCTTATCCCATATTAGACTTGTGTTTCAAATTTGGAGTTCATTGGACAAGTCTAGCTCAAATTCTAAAAATCATGGGCATGAATAGTAATTTTAGCCTCTGCCGCTACAGTGATTTTTCCGCAAGGTCGAATTACGGATTTGACCATTCCTGACATATTCTTATACCATGTTAGGGCTATGTCTAAAATTTCAGGTCAATCGGACGTGTCTAGCTATAGTTTATAGCGTTTGAATTTTTAACATTTTTGGTCCCTGCCTGGCCCCTGACTGAAGGCGCACTGCGCCAGGTATGGGGCGCACTGCGCCTGGGCGCACCCCGCCCTGGTCCTGGGCGCACTGCGCCTGGTGCCTGGGCAGGCTCCTGATCAGTCGCGATTTGGCACTGTAGCATGCAGTTTTAAGGCTTTAAGCTCTTATTTTAGGTCTTAATCACCTGGGGTTTGTTCTAGGACTAAAACCCTTGACTAATAACACCTTTTAAGCTATTAAAAACACTTCAATAACTCAATTGCAGAAATTAAAGTTCTTGGCTAAACTTGAAAATTCTCAAGAATAGCATTCTACTTTCATGTTTTTAGGTTAAGTTCTTAACTAATAGCTTATTGGAAGCATTAGCTACTTAACCCACATGATTTCTAACTGCAATTTCAGTTTCAATTTCTTCTAACGACCACATTCAAGCACATACCCAAAAACCTAGGTTAAAGAAGATGGAATCTTACCTTGGAATCACTAATTCCAATTCCCTCCTTGATTTCCTTTGATTTCTTGGCTAATGTCTCTTCTTCTTTGCTCTTTCCCGCTGCCTCTCGTGCTCTCTGGAACCCTCTGGAGAAGTTGTTCTTAATCCCTCAAATGATAGACATACTAACTAATAGATAATATATATATCTATTTATATAAAAACTTTACATTTTAGTCCCTACTTTCAAGCTTCTCTTCAAAAATGATCCAAGAGTCACAACTTCACCATTAACTTCCAACTTAACATTTTTCTTGACATTTTGGTCATTTTTATGTCAAATGACCAATTTGCCCTTTTTGGTCAAATTTCACTATTCACGCGGTAAAATTCCAAATTTCACATAAACTTTTATTTCTCATTATATTAATACATATTATTACACATAATAGTCGTACAACGTGACAAATGACCGTTTTACCCTTTTTGATTTTTTCGCGGGTTATTACAATAAAAAATCATTGATTTTGAATATGATGTATTTCAAATAAAAAAAATGTATATTTAGTTATCCCATAATTTATTGTTATTTTAATATTGCTTTTTGGGTTGTTTTCCGAAAAAGTATTCAAAATGATTGATAGTATAAATTGATTGTATGCTAAAGAGTAATCTTTTGCGTGAAAAAAAGACTAACAAATACCAAAGTGCAAGACATTCAAACTTGTTACATATATTCTCTCTCTCTCTCTCTCTCTCTCTCTCTCTCCCTTCATGATCCCTCACCTCTCCTCCAGCTCAGAAGAATCAGCGTTTACTGCTAAAATTCCCTTTTATCTATCAAAATTTATCATCCATATCGATAACACAGCGAAAAACCCTAGATAAAACGCGTTTTTGATGCTAAATTTTACGTGATGCCGGCTATAGAGGATGCCGGCGACGACTTACCGTCTACGGCGGAGAAAACCCTATTCGGGAAATACGAGGTCGGTCGTCTCCTTGGCTATGGTGCTTTTGCTAAGGTGTACCACGCGCGTGATGTGCGAACGGAGCAGAGTGTGGCAATTAAAGCCATCAACAAGCAGAGGATTCTGAAAGGGGGCCTCGCTGCCAACGTCAAACGCGAGATCTCTATCATGCGCCGGCTGCGCCACCCTAATATCGTACGCCTTCTTGAAGTCCTTGCCAACAAGAAGAAAATCTACTTTGTATTGGAATTCGCAAAAGGAGGCGAGTTATTTGCTAAAGTTGCCAAGTCACGTTTTAGCGAGCATCTTAGCCGTCGGTATTTCCAACAACTCATCTCTGCCGTTGGTTACTGCCACTCACGCGGCGTTTATCACCGCGATTTGAAGCCGGAAAATCTCCTATTAGACGAAAATTGGAACTTGAAAGTAACCGATTTCGGATTATCAGCTCTGACGGAGCAGATCCGACCAGACGGACTCCTCCACACGCTGTGCGGGACCCCTGCTTACGTTGCACCGGAAATCTTATCAAAAAAAGGATACGATGGTGCAAAGGTGGATATCTGGTCATGCGGCATCATACTTTTCGTCCTCAACGCCGGGTATCTACCGTTCAACGATCCGAATTTGATGGTGATGTATCGGAAAATTTACAACGGTGAATTTCGTGTTCCAAGGTGGACATCGCCGGACCTTAAACGGCTTCTATCGCGTCTCCTCGATACGAATCCTCAAACGAGAATCACCGTGGATGAAATCATCAACGATCCTTGGTTTAAAATCGATTACAAAGAAGTCGAATTTCATTGCGACCATCTCGAATTGAAAGACGACGAATACGATTCCCCCACATCCACCTCTACCAGCGACAATCTGAAGGTAATGAACGCATTCGATATAATCTCCTTCTCCTCAGGCTATAACCTCTCTCGCCTGTTAGACGATCGAGAGGTCGGGGAACGGTTTCTTTCCACGGCTTCGCCGGAGAAAATCATCGAGAAGGTTGTTGAGGTAGCGGAAGGGGAACGTTTGACCGTGGTTACAAGAAGAGAGTCGTGTGTAAAAGTTGTAGGAGGGCATAATTGTAATTTTGTAATGGCTGTGGAGATTAAACGATTAACGGATGAGCTGGTTGTAGTGGAAGTTAGGAGAATAGACAGTGAGGTGGGGCCTGGTCATCACATATGGAAAGATAAAATTAGACCGGGTTTAAGTAATTTGTTATATAAAACCGGACCGGCCAGTTGTCGATGACTCATATTCAGTTATTAGCCCATTGTTTCTTCCGCCTCCCTTCCCACGTGGCCACACCGCGTTGTTTTGTCGTATCGTGTGTACGAAATTGACTAAATTTTCAATTTTAAAAATTTAAACAATTTGAACATAAATATTTTTATGCAAAATTTTCTTATTCTATATTTACGTCTTCAATCTGATGACGAATATATGTTTTAAATTTTTTTCTCAAAGACGGTATTGATATTTGTTATTTAATAAACATGACCTTTAGAGTAGGATTCGTTCTGTGTACCTTCTTTTCTTTATTCCAATTGCGGGTATAAGTAGTCTAATACGTCATAAATACTTTCATGCAAAAAAAATTTATTCTATGTTTACGTCTTCAATCTGATGACGAACATATGTTTTAATTTTTTTTCTCGAAGACGGTATCGATATCTGTTATTTAATAAACCATGACATTTAGAAAAGGAAAGATTCTTTGTATCTTCTTTTCTTTATTCCCATTGTGGGTATACGTCATTTTCAGCCTTTATTTTGTTTTTTTTTTTTATCAAGTATTAGTATCCAAAAGTTTGAAAAAACACGTTTTGAATAAAAGATCAAAGATATCTTGGGTCATAATTGTTGAGTTTTGCAAGTGTAATGTGAACTTGTATCAACAATTAATCGAGCAAATACTTTACGATAATACTGCAAAAAGTTAAAGTTAAGGTAATCCATAGTATACCCAAACTTCATTGCTCAAATATTTTAGAGGTTAGCACTCACGAAATAGGCAATTGATTGGAAAAAAAACAACTGGCAAATAATTAAGCTAATCCACTTAGCTAAACACGTGATGCCTATGACATGCTCATGAAGTCGTACCTACTAACTCGTACATATAACACTTATTTGCCACTTAAAAATTTACGGTTTAAGCCTACATATGCTATATGATACCTAATCGCTTAAACATGTACTATGATCCTAAGAAAGAATGGAGTTGGCTGAAAGATGGAGTAGGTTGGGGGCCGGATGGGCGGTACCGTGATCGACGGCTTCGCTACGGGGTGGGATCGATGGGACGGTTTCACAACATCAAAACAACAAACCCGGCTAAACTATAAGCATATTCAAGGTTCGAATAGTCACTTGAAAAATAATTCAAAACAATAAACTTTACAAAACTCAACTCGATTGTCAAAAACATACTTTGCTAGTAAATCTCAAATTACTTTCCAAATCAAAGCATAATATTTATAATTTCATGGCAAAAACTACTATTCAAGCATAGCAAAACACTTTCAAGTTGTCGCAATATACTTTCAAAATTCTAATCAAAATACTTTTCAATTCATGGCAACTTACTTGAAATTTCATAGCATATACTACTTTTCAAAGTGTGACAATATGCTTTTAATTTGTTAGCAAGACACTTGCAAAACAATTTATGGCATGTGGCCCACGTAGGAAAAATAGCGTCAAGTGCTCACCTTAGTAGATAGTTAAGTGCTCACCTTAGTAGATAGCTATGGTTAATTCATTTTACTCTTGACTAGTTGACTTTGGACACTTCCAAGCATCCTTCAATATCCATTAATTCAATAAAAGATTAGTGATCTATTAGGCTGTGGGGTATGCCGCACGCGGCCCCCCCTGCGTCCTCCACGTCAGCGACGAAGACGCGGCAAACACCGCCCCCCCCCCCCCCCCGTCCTCGACCAGTTTCGTCCCCACGTCGCCATCCGGTGAACGTTTGAAGACGCCCAAATTCAAAAAATATATCCGTTGTCGAGCCGTTGGAAATTAAAAAAAAATTTTAATTTTTTTTTACATATTATAAATACAAACCACACACATCTTTATATTTTACACACATACAAACACAAATTTCTCTCTCAATTTTACTAACATTTCAAGATGGAGAACGATCCGAACACCCCTCCGTCAAATCGGAACACGCCCCGCGGCGAATTCAACAACAGCTTTTCCACGAATTGCACATTTACGAGTATGCTTACGGGTTCGTCGCAACAACCGCAATACCCGTATCCATATCCACCACCGAACCAATATCAATACCCGCCACAACCTTACCCGTACGCACCCTTCCAACAACCGTTTCTATCACAATCGCCACCGCTTCCATCACCACCGCCACAAGCATCACCCGAAGAGGTCGTGATGGAAACACAAGCCCCCGCGTCTTCCTCCAAAAAGAAAAAGAAAAATAATAGACAAAAGAACAAAACACGAAACGCGCAAGAGGCGAAGGTGCCGTGGACGACCGACGAAGAGGTTCAAGTGGTTCGCTCGTGGCTCGCTATTTCCATGGATTCGCAAAAAGGAAATAGCCAAAGTTCCACATCGTTGTGGGAACGCATTTTAGACCACTACCACGCGGCGATGGGTCGTAGGGTGTACCGAAACAACGACGGTATTAACGGGAAGTGGCGGAAACTTCGTATCGAGTGCACCAAGTTCAACGGCATTTACAACAACTTGGTGAACATGCGACGAAGTGGCGAAAACGAATTCGGGATTTTCACAACGGCTATGGAACAATATGAGCGAGTTGTCGGGAAACCGTTTAAGCATATGCGAAGTTGGGAGTTGATGTGTACCGGTCCTAAATGGCTACTAAATCCCGATTCGCCTCACTCGAGCACGGGTTCCAAACGTGGGAGGACCCCGGATGACGATATTTCGGATGCTCGAGACCCGATCGACCTCGACGACGACACCGAACCACAAACCGAGATGCCTCCGCCTCGACGCCCCATCGGCCGCGACCGAGCGAAAAGAGCAAGCCGAGATGCCTCCGGCTCGTCTTCGAAAGACGATGTCGAGGAAAAGGTCGACCGGCTCGTTGAACAATTCTACCGCCACAATGAAATTGCGGAATCGCGGTTGGATTACGTGTTGTTTAGCCGATCCGGGACCGAAGAGGACCTCGAGGCGATCCGATTGATGACGGAACAACGACACAAGAAATATTTTAATAAGTAGTTTTTTTTAAAAAAATTTAGGAGTTGTCGTTTTTATGTTTTTTTTTCGTGCAATGTCGTTTTTGTTTTTATTTTTATGTAATGTCTTTTATTTAATTTTAAATGTTTGGTTTTAATTAATTTTTAATGTTTGGTTTTAATTAAAAAAACGTAAAATATAAATGTGACGTGGAAATTAAATTGGTAGTCGTGGGAGTCTTGCACACCCCTAGTGGGTGTCTTGGAAGTCTTTGTGACGTGGCGATGACATGACGGTTGTCATGGGTTGTCATGGGTGTCTTGCACACCCTTCAGCCTTACACAATAAAACACATAACACGTGTCAACTCATTCTTACTCCATTATAGTTTCATACACTCTTTAAATGTAACAACACTTTTATATTATTCTTGAATATACCTAAAACTTGTCTCGTTAAAGGTTGGAATACATAATTTCATTCCATTTTCTCACATATTGCATAATCCATACTAAGAACCAAGTTAATATCATCATCTTCATCATGTACATTATCAATTTATATTACATTTCAAAGATGCCCTAGTTTACACTTTACATATTTACAATAATCTTTTAGTATAATCAAAACTAGTAAATACAATCCAAGTGTTCTTTCATCTTACATATAGGTAGAAATCCTGTCTTTCATTCACATCTATATATACATGTACCAAATAGCAATCTATCATCATCCTTTTCAACATATACATATCATAAACATGTGCCTCTTTGCAAATGATTTATTATGTATTTCAAATTCCAATTCCAATTTCAGCATATATTCAATATGTAGTTGGGTCCAAATATACCAACATATTTCAACCAATGTTTCTACATATAAACCAAAAGTCAACAAAATAGTCAATATCTACTGCTCATCGTCTTCAATAATTTCATAATTAAAAATTTACACTTTGAAGTATTTGAGCTTCATATGATGCAAACAACACAACCCTAAGGACATGTTTGGTACAGAGAAATGAAATCAGAGAAATAGATTTGATTCCATTTCTTGTGTTTGTTTAATCCTGAGAATAAGGAATAGAGAAATAATTTGATTCCTTTTCCCTACTTTTAATTCTCTACTTTTAGTAGAGAAATAGTGAGAAATTTGATTTTCTTTCCTCAGCCTACCATCCACCGCCTCTACCGTAACCACATCTACCGCCACCCATCATCACCACCACCACCACCATTAACCACAACCATCACCTCCACGGCCACCACCACTCACTGCCACCGCTACCACCTCACCTACAACGTTACCCACAACCACCACCACCACCACCATCACCCACCACCCACCTCCATCGCCACCACATCCATTGCTACCGCCACCGCCACCGCCACCACCACCACCTCAATCGCCACCACCTCCACTACTACCACCACCCATTGCCACCACCACTCACCGCCACCGCCACTACTCACCGCCGCTATCACCAGTTACACAGTTACCCACCACTACCACCACCCACGACCGTAATCTACTACCACCATCACCAACTCTACTACGATCATCTCCATCGCCACCACCACCATCACCCATTACCACCACCTCCTCCGCCACCACCCACCACCATTCACCGCCGCCACTACCACCGCCACTGCCACCACCACTAACGGCTACCACCACCATCGTTACCCACCACCTCTATCGCCACCACCTCCATCGCTACCACCACCCATCCCCACCACCACCACTATTGCCCACCTCATCCACCTCCATTTTTACCGGTACTACCACTCACCCCTACTACCACCACCACGATTATCCATCACCACTCACCCACCACAACCACTGACTACCATAACCCACCACCAACATCACCCACCACCGCCTCCACCACCACTACCACTTGTACCGCCACCAGTACCACCTACACTATTACCGCCACCACCCATCGCTGTCGCCGCCACCCACTATCCACCACCACCCACCGTCACCGCCACCTCCCACCCATTACCGCCACTGCCACCTATTAGAGATAAATCCCATCCATAATTTATTTTATTTGATTAGTCAATTAGTTTCAATTTACCGTATATATCTCCTATAATTATGTTGTACTTTTGTATATATAAATTACTCAATGATCAATAAAATTCATGAGGAGAAATTTATCTCACTCTAACATGGTATCAGCCTAATCTCGTTCCCCACATAAACCTTAATCGTCGTCTTTTTTTCCAATTGACTCTTTCTTCCTCATCGATGGCTTCTTCATCTGATTCCTTTATTTCCTTGAACACTCTCATTCATATGCTCACCATCAAATTAACCTCATCAAATTATCTACCATAATTAGTTTTATTTGATTAGTCAATTAGTTTCAATTTACCGTATATATCTCCTATAATTATGTTGTACTTTTGTATATATAAATTACTCAATGATCAATAAAATTAATGGGGAGAAATTTATCTCACTCTAACACCACCACTACCACCACAAGAGCAATGATTCTCAAATATATTTCTCAAGTGAATTCTCTGTGATACCAAACAGTGGAATCAATTCTCTTTCTCCAGTTTAATTATCTTTCTCTCCATTTCCCTTCTCTGCTTCAATTCCATTTCTCCGTATCAAACGTACCCTAACATCAAATCACTTGTATTTGACTAATTTTTGTAATCTCTAGCATAGCTCATGTTAAGAATCAAGTTAACATAACCTTGTTCACCATATGCTTCCAATTTTCAATCATCACTATCAAGATTTAACCATGGCAGAAAAGTCAGGCCTTTGAACCAAATAAATCCATTACATAATACTTGACTCTTGGTGTTTCTAAACTCACTGAATGACATATATCAGGAGCTAAATCAATTTTTAACATGCATCTTTAATTTCCAGGCAATTTCATGTTCTAATCACTTAGGTTTCCAAGAAATTACCACAAATTTTCCAATATAAAAGATGAAGTGTTTGGGGCTACCTTGTGGAAAAATCCAGCTACCATTAAGCCAACTCCGACCACCTCCAGCCCCAGCAGTCCACCACAGTCCACCACTATATTTTAAAGAATTTAACCCATTTTGAACTCGAAGTAGTAACAATATAGCATGGTGATATTTTTTGATCTATTGATCTTTGGGGATCAATTTCTTGAAAAAACATCTATCTAATCTAAGATTTAAACAACATTTGAGGTATAAATACTCTATTTAACCTTCGATCTATGATTTGGTGAAACTATATGCAGTTGGGATGTTAATGATTGTTAAAATTGTTAATGCTTAGTGATTCTACATGTATTAAGGATCAATAATACGTAATTTACTTAATTGGGGATTATTAGTTCCGATATCTTCATATTGACCTTATTTAGCTTTAGTGAATCTAAATATGAATTAGTTGATAAATATTGCGATTGATAATTGAAATGTTTATATATTGTTAATATAAATTCATTTTTGCAATATGGATTAAAGATATATAAAGCATTGTACATGATCATCTTATGGCAAAGCATGAAGATGACATTGAGAATTGGTGATGCCAAAAGCTTGGAAATTAGCCTTTTTTTTCTAGCATTGTACTATAATTTTTTTTAAGTTGACTTGGAACGAGAGGTAAAGTGACAAAATTGGAATATTTTCAAGATATTGGAGACTACTATATACCTTGGTTTATGATATGAGAATTCAAGAATTAAGTAGGTGTAGCTTCGCATATGCTAAGTTGATAAATATGTATTAAAGAATTGAACATATTCCTTAGAAAAACAAGATGGACATGTAAAGTGGTGCTATATGAGTTTGGAAAACATGTCAACGTTAAGCAGGTAAATAGTAAGAAGATGAATTCTTACTTAAATGAAGAATATACATGATTGTGATTTAATGAAAGTAGATTGCATTAAAGTGATTCACTTAGCAATCAAATTGTTGGTAGAATGTTACAAACATAATGTGGGATCTAATCTACTTGAGGCATTAAATTAAGTAAAATGTCATAATGTATAGTAGGGTGTCTAAATAGTAAAAAAGAAGAGTCAAGAGTGCATAAATGGTGATTGTTAAGAATGTGTTTAATCCTTTTGTACATGCTTGATGTTTCAATATAACACAAGTATAAGTAATGTATGATTAATCAAAAGTATATACGTAAATGACACTTTATGGATTGTGTATGTCAAACCATATATGATGCTCTATAAAAAGAAATATACTTGTCAAAATAAAAAGGTTACAATATGTAATGGGTTTGACAAGTCCTATCGTTTAGATCGAAAGTTTTTGTTTTTTAAAAAAATCTACATTTTGGAGAAACTTTTGGGAAGAAACCCAATTATTGGGAACTAGTTCAAAACTTGCAAAGAAGAATGTTACCTTAAACAAAAGGATGTGAGTGGTGAACACAAATGTGATGTTTTTCCAGAAAAGAAAAATTTAAGGTCGACACAAAAAAGTTTGTCAAATGTAAGGATTTTTTCGGAAAAGAAAATTTTAGGGTCTTTTCCGGAAGAAGAAAAAAGTATTACCGGAAGATGACCTGCAAAACCGGATAATAGAGTTGAATTAAAAAGATTCTCCAAAATTTAGATTTTTTTTTAAAAACAAAAACTTTCAATCTATACCGAAAAAATATAAAAAATATAGGATCTTTTATGAAACAAACTTAAGCATAAGATTTGATATTTAAAATACGGATATTTTGAGATGAACCTGATCTCGTCTTATAGATCTCAAGGACATGATATTTTAATGGGCAAATTTCATAAAAGACACTAACTTTTCAAAAAAATTCGATTTTGACACTATGTTATTTTTTTTCAATTAAGTCACTAAGTTTTCAATTTTTTTCAATTAAGTCACTATGTTTTCAATTTCGTTTCAATTTTGACCATTTAACCGGTCAACCCGGTTGTCAGCTGACGTGGCATGATGACGTGTCAGTCTTTGATGATGCGACGCTGACATGGCATGCTGACGTGGCACCCTGAGTGTCAAAATTGAAACAAAATTGAAAACATAGTGACTTAATTGGAAAAAATTGAAAACTTAGTGTTTTAATTGAAAAAAAATAATACAGTGTCAAAATCAATTTTTTTTTTAAAGTTAGTGTCTTTTTTGGAAATTTTCCTACATTTTTTAAAATGATAAATTTATCTTTTTACGTTTTTGGAACGTATAAATATATTTTTTTACAAGTATAAAGACGTACTTTTATACTTTTAGAAGCATACATACATTTTCATACGTATATATACTAGTGTTGTAGAAATCGGCATTGGCGGCCGATTAATCGGCGATGAGTCGTTTGGCGGACTTCAACCGATTACGATTAGGTCTAATCGGTTAGATTCAAGGTTTACTGTAAAAATCAGTCAAATATCGGCCTTAGCGGCCGGTTAATCGGTCTTGACGTAAAAAACGTATTTATACTTCTAAAGACATAAAACATGTATTTATACTTTTAAAAATGTATTATACTTTTAAAATATAATAATATGTATTTATACTTCTAAAGACGTAAAAAACGTATTTATACTTCTTAAAATGTATTATACTTCTAATCGAACGAACTTAAACCAACATAAAAATATATTTATATTTCTAAAAACATAAAAATATGTATTTATACTTCTAAAGACGTAAAACATATTTATACAACTAAAATGTATTATACTTCTAACCGAACGAACGTAAACCAACATAAAAATATGTATTTATACTTCTCAATGAAAAAACATACACGGACGAACTTAAACCAACATAACGGAACAAATATAAACAAACAAACATAAATTAACAAACAAATACTTATTTTTATGTTTTTAAAAATATAAAATACGTTTTTTACATATAATCACGTATGGTATCAATCAAAAACATGTTTATAGTGGAAAATTAGTGAAAACGAACTTAAACCAACATAAACGAACAAACATAAACAAACAAATATAAATTAACGAACAAATACTTATTTTTATGTTTAAAAAAATATAAAATACGTTTTGTTTTGCATATAATCACGTATTGTGTCAATCAAAAGTATGTTTATGGTGGAAAAATAGTGAAAACAAACTTAAACCAACATAAAAGAACAAACATAAATTAACGAATAAATACTTATTTTTACGTTTTTAGAAATATAAAATACGTTTGTTTTGCATATAATCACATATCGTATCAATTTTGTAAAAATATAAAATACGTTTGTTTTATATATACTTATGACAATGTATCTATGTTTCTAAAAATATAAAAATAAGTGTTTATACTTGTAAAAAAATATTTATACGTTCTAAAATTGATTTTGACACTGTGTTTTTTTTTTAATTAAAACACTAAGTTTTCAATTTTTTCCAATTAAGTCACTATGTTTTCAATTTTGTTTCAATTTTGACACTCGGGTGCCACGTCAGTGTCGCATCATCAAAAACTGACACGTCATCATGTCACGTCAGCTGACTACTGGGTTGACCGGTCAAATGGTCAAAATTGAAACCAAATTGAAAACCTAGTGATTTAATTGAAAAAAAATTGAAAACTTTGTGACTTAATTGAAAAAAAAATAACACAGTGTCAAAATCGAATTTTTTTGAAAAGTTAGTGTGTTTTATGAAATTTAAGCTATTTTAATTTAGGGGAGAGTATTAACAACCTTAAAATATGAGACTCGGATACACCCTATGTACCCTACTAGTGACCCAAATGGAAAATTTCATGATGTGGAACATGGACTTGTAATGAGTGAATTGGAAGGTTGTACATAAACAGTAAAAGATTGCGCCTTTGTGTGTAACAAAAATTGTGAAACATGAAAGGACTTTCGAGATATGAAGTACATATAGTTAAGACCACTCCCATCGGGAGTTTATACCGATACGCTCACCAAAAATATATATTAAAAAAAATACAAAAGTTTGCAATCTCTCATGACCTAAGTCGTGCACACGGCCCAGCTCACATAAGGGATTGCCTTCTCTTTTCCTTTTATTTTTTATTTGTTTCTATAAAACTTAATTTTATTGAAAAACAAATGCAATATTTCTTAAATAAAATACATCAAATTACTTGTAAAAAAATTCACTATAAAATAAGACTAATATTGGTATATATATTTGAATTTTTTTTAAAATAAAAAGTTAGTTTGGGTTGAATTGCTAATGTGTGTGAAAAAATGAGTTGGGTTGATTTGTGTAGGTGGAAGAGTAAAAAATTAGTATTTTAATAGAAAATATGGATTGGGTTCGGTTGTGAATGGGGATAGTCTAAGGAAGAAACCAAATATAGTCTTTGAATAAAATAGTAATTCAAACAAGTATAATGCCATTAAAAAGGTAAAAAACTCATGTAGGAACTATACTAGAAGTCCTTTTCTAAAACCCACGTTGGCATAAGCCCATAACTGATGATTGTCGTCTTCCCGATACGCAATTTCGATATATGGGAACCCTAGCCAAAACCGAACAACCAGGGCCGGTCCTGAGGGCGGGCGGGCTGGGCAACCGCCCTGGGCCTCCAATTAGCTAGGGCCCCAAATTTTATAGATGTATTATATTAAGGTAGGTCCATTATTCAAGTAATCTAGTTCAATCCAAAAAATTAAGCCCAAATAACTAAAAAGATTATGGGCCGCAAGTGTCACGAGCTACCAGAGGTCAAGATGGGATTATTGGAATGTAGGCAATTACGATTTACAATCCACAATCAGGAAAAACGGCCAAGGCGCAAAGCTGGCAATCACGATTGAATATACTTGCTTCTTTCTTGGTGAAACGTTGCCAATACAATCAAAATCATCGCTGCTACTGATAGCATTCGTGAATCACGATTCACCTAATCTCATTGCCTCTGATTTTTTGAATATGCCACATCTCGATCTCATCAGTCATCGATATTCACCCCACAGCCCATAGGTGCACGTAACATGTCTCAAAACTGATATGTATTGATCGGCAATCATAGTTTCTCAACTGTGAATTGTCAGACCTTCAATAATCAATCAACTGAGCAAGATTCAATTCAGAAAATTACCGTGCTCTTGGTTTTAGCCTATCGAGAATCAGGAACAGGAAGATAGAATCAGTCATATCTGGTAATCTGTAATTTAATGTCTTAGCCCTTTCTTATTTTGATGTTCATCAGTTCTATGTTCATGTGAATTCTTTTAGAAAATTCATTGTTTTGATGTTCAATAGCTTCAATTTTGATGATATGAATGGAATTTATCCTTTCTAGTAAGACTGTTACTCATGTTCATGTGGATCACAATTGGGTTAACCGTTAACCCTGTGATTTGTGAATTACATTTTGCGAATGTGGTTGCATTTTAGTTCAATTACATATTTAGATGTCCAATTAAGCTTAAATTAACCGTCAATGTGTGTGTAAGAACCCGCAAAAATTTGTAATAAAATAATTATGCGTAATAGTAAAGTTAAGAAAAAGGGCAAATTCGTCATTTGCCATGTTTTGGACCATAATGTAAAATATTTCGTGTATGCGGGCAATAATGTAAAATATGTAAAGTATTATGTAATAAAAACTTGATTTAAGTGCTAAATTATAAAAACTGGAACTTGAGGGTAGTAATTGAAAATTTGGGAACTATAAATAGTGGGGAAAGCTCTCTTAATTCCCAGAAACTTATAGAAACATCGGGAGAGAGCTAGGATTGAGCAGATTCACGAAGGTGTTGGAGAGTTTGAGCAGTAATCAGCAACTAGCTTGAAGATTTTGAATTCCAAGCTATTCAAGGTGAGAATTCCACCCTTATAATTCAATTTAAGTATTTTGGGATTTTGGGAATATGTAAAAACGGGTTACAGAAGTGGTATGGGGTGTGTGTTGAGTTTCTAACCATGAAAACATGTTCTTAACACCATTAAGAACTCAATTCCACTTCTGGAATCGGTTAAAAGAAGGAGGAATTGAGAAATTTCCTCAAGAACCCTAAAACTAAGAATTTATGTGATTAAGTTGTTTCTATGGGTTAAAACCTGATGTAAACTGAAGGTTTTAGTCATAGAATGTTATAAATTGATTAGGTTAAGTATTAAGGACTTAATGGACCAAAACAGGGGGCTGCAGCACAAAAATCGGGCAAAAACCCGTATCTGCAGCACAGACACGAGTCGTGCTCTTTTTGCCTAGCATGAGCACGGGTCGTGCTCCACTATTTAAGCTAGAAATAGCATCACAGTAAGAGCACGAGTCGTGCTCTTTCATGAGGAAAAATGCACGAGTCGTGCCAATGGTCTGGCAGCTTTCTGTCCATTTTTGAGTTTTGAACTTGGCTCTAGACTTGTCCGTTTGGTCTATAATTCATACCATAGGCCTAAAATGGTGTGAAAACATGTGGAAAATTGTCGGAACAGAAATACGACCTCCCGAGGGTACTGTAGAAAAATACGTGTATTCCGAGGAGGTTACAAATTGAAGGAAGTTAGTTAATAGAGGTTGTAGCCTAATTAATGAATTGTAGTTGCACAATATGGTACTTCTGTACTGTAAAGTTAGTTATTGTAAATATATGAACTGAGTATAAATGTATAATTCGTATATAATAGGTGGTGGTTCAAACAAGATTGGTCAAGATAAAAAGAAAGGAGTCCAAGAAAATAACTAACTCCTAGGGGACCGAGGTGAGTGTTATGTGGATTTTCGAGTACATAGCAAAATGAATTTTTATTAAAGAATGTTTTGAGGGTCAAAATGGTTTTATGGAAATTGAAATGATTTAACGAAAATGAAAATGATTTAATGAAACTGGAAATGGTTTTGTGAAATTGGAAATGATTCCTATGAAATAGGAAGTATAATGTATACAAAAGATAAATGAGAAATACAAGAAAGTAATAAAGTGATTGAGCCCTGTTGATAAGTTGAGAAGTATCCGGATAAAGACCACGGCCTGCTGCGGTACGGGTGGCAAAAAGACACTACTGGGATGGTACCTCCTGTCGCGAAGTAGTTGTCTTACCTTGATAGATGAATCCGTTTCATGCTATTGAGGAAGCAGTTATACGGGTGCGTCTCGTATAAAACCTACGGGTGCGCTCGTAGGAATGTACCAGCACATAATAAGGAATACCTATGGGTGTGCTCATAGGAAAAGAAATAATAGAAATTTAAAGAATCATGTATTATTGGAAAACTGTTTTGGGTCTAAACCCATAATGCTCACGAGACATTATGTCTCACGTATTTTTTTTAAATGCTATGTACTCAGGTAAACAGGAAGGGCGTTGAATGAGTCGGGTGGGACCGTAGCTTCTGTTGTACAAAAATGTAAAATAAACAGGTTTGAACTATGGCTATGATATGTATTTGTGATACCCCGTTTGTAAAAATTTAAATGGTTTGTATAATTAAATATTTGTATTATAAGTTTGAAAAAAAATTTGTTGTAAAAGTTGGGGTGTTACAGTGTGTGGTCCTTTTAGTTCAATTACATCTTGTGAATTTGTTTCATTTTAATTCAATTACATATTTGCAATTGTTTGTTTGTTTTTCAGATTTTAGCCATAAAAGGACACTAAAAGAAAGGTTAATAATATCACGTGTTTTTGTTCCTTTAACTCTTTATATTACATTTTATAATGTTACCTAGAAAACATTTATATGAAAACGAATAATAGAGGGGCCTCATTTTTTACTTGGCCCCGGGCCTCAAATCAGTTTGGAACGGCCCTGCGAACAACGCCATTGAATATACTTTTTACTTCGATGTTCATCTCTTTCATCTCCTTGTTCATTTCATATTACCATGGCTATTGACAACATTTGATTTTTTTTTTTTTTTTTTTGTGATTATTGCAGATTTTGAACTTCCAGTCTTCCAGGAGCAATAATTTGGACTGATTGTTTGTTACAATGCTTGGAAGCTTGACACTTGAAATCCAGGTACACAGTGTTCATAGTCAAAGTCTGACTTAAATATTTAAAATAGTAAATTACAATAATGGTCCCTGTGATTTGAAGGAACTTTCAAAAATGGTCCAACTTTTGAAAAACATACATAATGGTCCTTATGGTAACGATTTACTTTCAATAATGGTCCAAAGACCAGTAAAAAGACCACAGGGACCATTATTGTAATTTACTGTATTTAAAATTATTGATGACATTTTTTATTTTCGTTTTGATTTCGTCTTGAATCAGTCGTTAATAGGTGTTAATGTATTGGGTTAGTTATTTTTAAACAGCAAAAATAATTGGAATGGGAGCCAAGCTCAATACCATCAACACCATCAACCCAACGTGATAAATGCTCTAGTAGCTTCCTTTTTGATGTGTGTAGTGCTGCAGTGGATGTTTTGTTCATCTCCCCCAAAACTGAGATGAACTTTTTGTAGTCTCATTAATTCAATAGGTGCTAATTAAACAAGATAGTAGTTAATTATCATTCAACCGTCAGCCATTCATAAAACCTTAATCTTCACGGAACCACCCGCTAAACTTTCCCCATATAAATAATCGATTAAGACCTTTAAGTTTTTCTTGTGATGTCCACACCGACTGAACTGAAAGCTTCATATCAATGCGCGTCTCTTTTCTCTTCCTCTTTCTATCTCTCTCGATTCAAATGTTTTTCATTCTAATCTTGATTCTAATAGTTACCACTCTCTCTCATAGGCGTGTTTTAGATTTTGATGCTTGAACCCTTACTCCGTCTTTTTATTTCTCTTTAGATTATGCTGATTTGGAAGTTAGATTATGCGTGTTTGGATGATATAGATCTATATGGAGGGCGAGAAATAACTTGATTTTTAAGAAAATTACCCCTTGTGTCGATAGAATGGCGGAGGAGTTTCAGATCATTACTTTTCAATGGTTCAAATTTAGGGAGAATCTTACTTTTAGTTGGTCAGAATGGTTATGTAACCCCGCTAATTGTTTACTGTAATTTTGTACTTTTCTAGCGTCTTGCTAGCTTCTGTTTAATATATTCCGCCGTTCAAAAAAAAAAAAATTTATTTCTTACAGCAATGTTATCGAAGCTAGATATGTTACAGAAAGAAAGCTATTACAGGTTTCACCATCACCATCATATTCCCCAACGCCCCGTTCTTGGTGAGTGTTTCATCGATATTTTACAAAGTCCAGCTGTTCAATTTCTCTTAGTTTGATGATTCGATGTTTGTTTTAACTGGAATAATTGGTTATGTAACCCGCTAAACTGTTTGTTGTAACATTCTTTCGTTGCTAGCGTCTCGCTAGTCTTTTATAATATTCGCCGTTCTAAAAAAAATCTATGGGATTTTCGTTGGTTGTTTGTATATAAAGTCAAATACTTAAAACATTCACAATAGAAAGACTTTTTAAGGAGTTTTTTCATGAAAAATCTCAAAAATAAAAAACTAAAGTTTTTTCGATATGCCTAATTGTTTATATGTGTTGTCTAGTTACAATTACTTTAAAATAAATGAGACATACATCATAATTGAAAAAGCTTATTATAAAAAGAGTTTGCTAATTAGCAAGCAAATTGAAAAAAACTTTCACTATAGTTTTTTCAATTTTTTGAGAGCTTTTAAATTGAAAAAACTCTTGAAAAACTCCTATTATGGATGCTCTTATAACAATTGTTCAATTTCTCCCTAATTGATGTTTCGTTCGTCATCTTTGATTGATCGTTTAAAATTTGGATTTAGTATGATTTTTTTTGAAAATTAATTTGGCGTAAATAAGAGAAATCTTTATCGAGTTAATTGTATTTTTGGTCCCCGTGGTTTGCCAAAAAGTGCTACTTTGGTCAAAAAAAGATTTAAACTAGCACCACAGGTCCAAATTTTTTTTTTTGACGAGTTTGGTCCAAATTTTATTGAAAATTCCTAAAATAATGGATTTAGCCCTTACTTTTTCTTTTTTCCTTTTCTTTCAATTTATTTTATGACTTTTTTATTTAAAAAAGTAAAAATGAAAATTAAAACCCCCACCCATCCCCCTTCTCTCTCTCCCTCTCTCCCCTCCCTCTCTATCTTTCTCACATTTGATCCCACCCTCTTTCCTCTCACATCTCTTATCTCTCTTGCTTCAAACCCAAAAAACTTGCAACCTCCCCTCCATACACCACCGGTCGACACCATTATAATTGTACCAACCTGAATATCTCTTCTAGTAATATTACAGCACACAAGGGAATTCTTTCTGATTAAACACACACATACATACACAGATGAATAAAAGGAATGAACTAAATGAATGAACTAAATGAACACATATTGAATTACACTAAATCTGAATCCACAAATACAAACAAACATGTTGAAGAAACCTATAAACCCACATGATTCTATCATTTGCCACTTAGACTTAATCAAATGAAATCGAAACCAAACACAAGATCATATCTCGAAATCAATTAAAAATTTACCAGTAAACTAAAAAAAATTCGTTGACCAGCAAACTAAAAAAATCGAAACCAAAACCAAGATCAAATCGATTCAACAACATCAGAATATGACTTTGCTTTGAAGAATTTCTGACGATAAACCCCAATCTTGCCATTGATTCTTGAGGATAAAACCCCAATTGAGGCACCACAAAGTCCAATCGTTGTGAAAGTCAAGATTTAAAAATGAGAGGAAACGGCTGCCTCGTTAAGCTGCACTGAGCCATGTCGCCACAACCGCCTTAATGTGTGTTGTCGGGGAACGAGGAGGAAACGACCGCCGTAAATTTTGGAACTTGTCAAAGGCTTCACTAAGTAGTCATGTCGTCTTGCCCACCCACACCACACCACATACCCCTCAATTTCATTATGTCGAAGGTTTCATTTAACCATGGCTCGAATTAATGCTAGGTTATAGAAACAGGGTCGGTTTCCAACACCCATGAATATTCGAGTGACAAAGAGACTACGGGGAAGGATGCAAACGCAACCAAGGCTACTCGTAGCCTTTACTGGTTCTTAGTTATTAACTTATTTTTTCTACAATTGGATTTGCTTAGAAATGGAGATGAGGGAAGAGAGATTCGGTAAATTGTTGCTCAATGAAGACATGCCTGGAAGTGGCAATGATGTAGGTTTAATTGTGGGGTGTCGGTGAGAATGACTGTGTTTGTGTTTTTTTTTATGTTTAAGAAAATTTTTGGAAATAATAAAATACAGAAAACAATAATTTTGGGTTTTCTAAGATTTTCCAAATTCTTTATAATTTTGGAAAAATGAAAATTTTCATTTTCCTTGCCGAACTAAACGCGTTTTCAAAATTCTCATTTTTTTGGAAATTTTTTTCCGGAAAACGGAGCAGTTTTCCGCAACTAAACACACTCATAGCTTTGCTTCTTATATAGAGGAGTATCTAATTTGTTATATTGTGTGGTTCGTTTGGATTTCAATCGGATCATGAAATTTAAGTTGTTTGGCTTTACATATAAGACCTGGTGGGTGTGTAATCTTTTAAATTAATCGTGGGGATTGAGACGTTAGAGGCTAAACATTCATGCGATGATGAAGCGTATTAATGGCGGAAACGGAAATTTGTTTTTTTTTTTTTTGTTTTGTTTTTTTTTTGTTATCAAGTAGGATTTTGTGGATCTTTTAATATTCCTTCATATCCACCCTGGATCTCACGTTCACCTTTGTTTCCCTGTTCCACATATGCTTCTCCTAAGTTACAACCCCCATATCTGCCAACTCTAACCTGTGTAAATGGAATTAAATTGATCAAATTTATATCCAGTTTATTATTTAGAATTTGATTTGGTAGTTGAGTTGAGTTGTGATTTTGATTTTGTTTTATTTTCATTCTAGATTTGATTCTTATAATAAGAAAATCACAAAACGACCATTTTATATGGTGTCATTGATTAATAAAATGATTAACTTTTGAATCTTTGTAGAAAATGACCACTAATTTCACAATAGGCCCGAATGCGATTGTGAAATGGCTTTCTATTGGTAAAAAAAATTATATTGAAAAAAAAAAATACATTTAACATTTTCATCGACTATTTTGAATTTTCTTTTTGAGATTTTCTAACTTGTGCCCTAAGACATAGGGGTGCAAATAAGCCGAGCCGGCTCGTGAGCTACCCGGGACCGGCTCGATAAAAGCTCGGCTCGAGACCGATTTTAAACGAGCCCGAGCCGAGCCCGAGCTTAAATATAAGGCTCGTTTATTAAACGAGCCCGAGCCGAGCCTGTGTCACCAAGCTCGATTAGGCTCGCGAGCCCTAAATGAGCCTATATATATATATATATATATATATATATATATATATATATATATATATATATATATATATATATATATATATATATATATATATATATATATATATATTCCTACATTAGAGTAAACGAGCTTGTTAATGAGCTCGAGCCGAGCTTAAGCTCTTTTAGGCTTGTTGAAAATTAAACGAGCCGAGCTTAAGCTCGTTTAGGCTTGTTAAGAATTAAACGAGCCGAGCCCGAGCCCGAGCCGAGCCTGTGTATTTCTTAACGAGCCCGAGCCGAGCTTAGGTCCATAAAGCTCGTAACGAGCCGAGCCCGAGCCGAGCCCTATATATTTCTTAACGAGCCCGAGCCGAGCTTGGTCAGGCTCGGGCTCGGCTCGGCTCGTTTGCACCCCTTAAGACACATATAAGAATCATTAATTATATCGAATATTCTTATTGGAACTAACATATCATATTAATGAAGAAATATTATCAGACAATAATAAAAGGGTAAATCAAGAAAACAATAAAAAACCTAAGCTAATTAATATGAAATGCTACTTTCAATAAGAATAGTCTAACATAATTAATGACTCTTACGTGTGCCCTTAGGGCACATGTTAGAAAATCCATTTCTTTTTTACAAGTCACCATTCAAAAAGTTAATACATAGTTGTAATGACACCATTGTGAAATTGATAGCCACTTCGTGAAAAGAGTCAAAAGTTGATCAATTGGTTAAATGACATTTTTATTATTTGATAAATTGTGTGGAATTAAGGGTTTGCTGAAAATGATAACGAATGAGATGAAAATGAGGAAGAAAATAGAAAAATAATGGTTTAGCTTGTAACTAACTGAAAGTGTATGAAATCCCGATGCATTCTCATTGATAAACTGGGAGTATATATACTGGCTTATACAAGGAAAGTATATCTAAAGTACAATTAGCCTATAATTATCTATAAGATAAGTACAATGTGTATATGTAGTCTAATAGTCCCTTACAGTTATAGCGCGAGGTTGACGGATGATAAGACTATCCTAAAAATCATAGTACCGCAGTGGACCTCTTGTGTAAACATTGGCTAGTTAGTAACAAGATGGAACATGAAGAACTTAAACTTCACATTTTGCGACTTTTCTCGAACGAAGTGAATGTCCACTTCAATGCGTTTTGTTCTTTGATGTTGAACTAGGTTAACAAGATATACATTGCATTCACATAATCGTAATAAAATTTTGTGGCTTTGGAGAAGGGGCAGTGGAGTTCAAGAAGAAAGTTACAGATCCAACACGCGTCATATACTACGTTTGCAATGCCATGATATTCGGCTTACACACTAGATCTTGATAAAGCAGGGTGTCTTTTGAAGGACCACGAGATAAGGTTGTCACAAAAATAATGCAATATCAAAAAATCGATCATCGGGTATCCGTACACCCCTAAATCTGCAGCCTTGTAAGAAAGAAGGTGTATGGATTGAGATGAGCTATAACCCATGGGTGAGTGTTCCTTGAATGTAGTAGATAATTCTTTTTAGTGTGTTCATGTGACTCGTATGGGGGTATGCATGTGTATGAAAATCTGTTGGACCGTATAAAAGATATCATTTTGTGTAAATGTGAGATATTGCAAGGTCTCAACTAGACTTTGATATTATGTAGGGTTGGGAAAAGGATCATAGACGTGGGAGTCCAATTTTGCATTAGTATCAACGGGTATGGTGGTCGGTCTACAAAACTTAAATTTATCATTTGAATTATCTGTATAATATACTTAATTTGTTAATTGAGATATGATATTAAATGCAAAACCCAAAATAAAATTATTAAATAGAATAAAAAATTGACCAAATACTTTTTTCTTTTAATATAGTTAAAAAGTTTAAATATGTTAAATATAAAACCGAAATCGAAATGTCAAATTAACTAAAAGAATACCCAAAAATGATTTTCCATAATTGAAAATTTTTCAAATTAAGTTTAAATCGACTAACAATAATAACTGAAAGTAACATAAAATTATAAACTATATTACGTTACTTTACAAAGAACCCGCACGTGAAGGTCATTCAATGATGTGATTTTAATAGATGTTAATTTTATAATGTCGTTCAAACTAATTATAATTTTATATATCAACTTAGTATAACAAATATTATTTTCAATAACATGTATTTCCTAATATTTTAACTATATAAATTTACTATGTGCAACGCGTCAATATTCACCTAGCATATATCTACTGTATAACCAGCATCTACCAACGGGCTTCAAGCCCAACAGTGAGGGTTCTAGTCTCTTTGGAGATATTCGTGGTTAGTTTAGAAGGTGTTTAGTTTAAAAATAGATTTAGATTGTCGTTCAAAAAAAAAAATTCCATCGACATTATCTATAAAATAAGTACAATGTGTATAACGGATGTATTAAATTAAACGATTAAGAGATAAAACATGCAGTCAACTATACTTTAGAGATTATCTAGGCACATAAATACATAATTAAACATGTGAAATAAAACGTGTAATTGACTTTTTTTTTTCTCTTATTATAAAAAAGACAAGACCCACCCAGCAACACTTTTTAATGAAGGAATACTGGATCCGTTGTTGAAAATTAATGATATCTCAACCTATTTTAAATATTTTAAAATTTTCTTTTCATATTTTGATCAAGTCTCTAGGGTGTTTTATATATTGCCAATCAGGTTTGTGTGTTACTTGTATTGGTTTTTGCATCTTTTCGCCTCTTTCTCTCTGCAACATATATGGCTTCCAAGTTTAAATCGCTAAAGGTAATCCATCACTGTCGAGTACTCAATGATTGCAAGTCTTATATATCTCTGTTGAAATGTTCGTAATATATGTATATTCAATTACTGATGTTCCCATGAATTCAAACTGTTTTGCATTTTTGTGTGAATTTATAGAGTTTCTTTGCCATAAACTTTTGTTCTTGTTATGATCACGTGATAATTGTTTTTGGTCAGAACCCTTTTCTTGATTCCTTCTTCTCATAACATGACTTTGCCACAAATGCATTTCTAAACCAACACCAAATCTGGCTTTTGCACCAATTTAATTTTGGTCCACAATACCAAACAACGTTTGTTAAGTAGTCATTCAATTTCGAACAATTTTTTTTATTTTTTTTTCTTTTTTGTAAAAGATAGGTTCTTTTCCGTTTAGTTTGCAAAAATAGGGCTATCTGTATTTCATTTATAGAATTGGGGTTCTCATCCCACCTAAGTCACAAAACCTTAGAAATATTTACAGTTATGGCCCTTCAAAGTTTTAATAATAACTGTTCAACTTATCTAAAGTATTACTATAATCATATATTTTGTATATATAATTTTGTATTTTATATTTTATATGTAAGACTTATAAATATAATAAAAATCTTTGTATAACTTTAACAATGTATACCATTAAAAAAATCAGTTTAATACTTTTGAGTTGATATTGAATATTATTATACAAGGAAAAAATTACAAAAAAAATAAATAATATTTCAGTTATTTACCTGAAAAACTATTAAATTTATTATATTAAAACAATTAACATTTCAATTAAAAAATTACTGATAGACTATTATCATATCATTGGATAACAAACTTTTCTTTTATAATCACAAGATTTGATTATTGTTTCGAATGTCATTGTGATGTCGAGTTATAGACGAGTTTAACTTGTTATTGTGCTTAAACTCGCTATATCAGTTCTAGTTTCCTATGACGAGTTACATTGCTACCAATACTTTTTCTTTTCCAAATATACAAAAATAGTTGGTAATATGGGTTTCCCCTTCTATTACTGTATTAGTGTAATCTAAATTATTTTTTAGCACCTCTAAAAAGAAAGTGACATTGTTTTTACTATTATATCAATAATAGATTCCGTCTTTTTGCATATACATAAACATATATATGTTATTGCCAACCCGTGTTTTTGACTTTCAATCTATAACAGCTCAATACATATTGAGCTGGAAACAAGAAAATTCAATTTATATTATTATAATTAAAAGGTCTCAGGTCTCTATTTGACTACTCATCTTCTTTTTTTCAGGTAAGCTCATAAATTTGTTGGAGTTTCTGTCATTCCCTTTCAAGTTCCAACAGTTCATTTTTCATTCTCTCCATTATCATGTATCCTCTAATCCATAAATTTGAAACTTGGAATCCCAGCAAAACGTGTTTCGATGCTAAGGCAAGAAAAACGTGTTTTGACCATATCAGACAGTGATCTCTGTGAAGATTGTTACAAAATCCTATTATATTCTTGAAAGCAACCCTAGTTTATCGATATTGGTTAGTACTTTTTGGGTTGACTGCAGTAAATGGATAGCAAGGAGGGTATTTTGATGCAACGTTACGAGTTAGGAAAGATGGTGGGACGTGGGAATTTTGCGAAAGTCTACCATGGAAGGAACCTTGAGACCGGGATGAGTGTTGCGATTAAAATCATAGACAAATCGAAAGTTATGAAAGCCAAGATGGTGAACCAAATCAAGAGAGAGATATCAGTGATGAGATTAGTCAAACACCCGAATGTAGTACAGCTCTATGAAGTCATGGCTAGCAAAACCAAGATTTACTTCATTTTAGAATACGTTAAAGGAGGTGAGCTCCACTACTAGAAAATTAAGTTTTAGCGACAAGCATTTTCGTAGGTAATTGGTTGGAAAATGTGTTTACCGACAAATTACCGACAAAATTGGTTTGTAGAAAAAATGGCCGTTGGAAACAGCATTCCTACAGATTTCCTACGAAACGGCTGACAACTTTGCGACGAAAAGTTTCGTAGGAAATTTCCTACAAATTTCCGACTAACTTCACCAACAAACATTTCCCACGAAATGCCTACAGAATTGCACCAAAGTTTCCTACCAAATTCCTACAGAATTGCACCAAAGTTTCCTACCAAATTCCTACAGAATTGCATCAAATTTTCCTACGAAATTCCTACAGAATTGCACCAAATTTTCCTACAAAATTCCTACAGAATTGTAACACCTTAACAGTTTTATAATTCATGAATAACAAATGCAGTTTTTTAAATTTTAATTTCTATAAAATATAAAATAATCCATAATTTTTTTTACAAAAAATGCACAATAAATAAAAATCAACTACAAATTCATCTAATAAGCAAATTCAACCACTCATTCCAAAATCAGTAAACATATATAGCAAATTCAACCACTCAATACAAATTCATCCAAAATGGTAGCTACAATATTTCAAAACAAATGATAGGTACTATCAAATACTTCACCAAAACAATTAGGCTTTTGAACTTCACCCTAACATGTTTAACAAAAAGTTTACAACAAAACTAAACTCGATTTCCGGTGAGGATACCAACTTGTGTCATTAGTTGGGCCAATTGTTGTTGCATTTTTTCTTGGTTTTGTCGCAGCAAAGTTGTTTCCATGTTTGCATTTTCAAGTTGTGTTCGTAACTCCTTAACCTAATAACAAACAATGTATATCAATAATTTTCATACATTATAGCAACACACTTTATTTTTAGTCTAATAATACCAAAAAATTATAATTTAATGACTATTTTCATGCTCACAAAGTGTTTCATTATCTATAATATATATAATGTAGATATTAAATAAATATACCTCATGTTGAGACCCGCAAAAGGATGATGAACACCCTGCAGCAGCAGATAACTTCCCGGTGACCACAAACCCTAAATCCGAGGATCCAGCCCCATAAATATAATTATTTTTCATTTTTTAAAAGTTATTACACTGGAAATATTTACTTTGGCTGATTATGGCATTGTCGAAACGAAACTATTTGCCGCCGCCGCATTATATATATATATATATATATATATATATATATATATATATATATATATATATATATATATATATATATATATATATATATATATATATATATATATACACACAAATTTTTTAAAATATAATATAATGAATTATAATAAACCAAATAATGATAAAAATATAATTAAAAAAACCTAACAAAAATAAATAATAATAAAAATAATAGTAATAATAATTATATTTTGAATAATAATAATATAAATTATTTTTTTATATTAATAACATAATTTTCTATAATATTAAAAAAATGTGGGAAAATCAAAAATATGAAAAAATAAAAAAAAGGGGGAAAGAATTCTGCTTCCCGCTCTTTCCATTTCCGACGAAATTCCGACGAAGTGTTGATTTTGAATTTTCCGTCGCTGTTTTGTCGCAAATTTTCAATAATATTTAAAAAAAAAGGTGGGAAAGGAAAAAAGAAAATGGGAAGAGAAATTTTCAGTTTCCCGCTTTTCATTTCCTACGGAATTCCTACAAACCTTTAATTTTAAATATGAATTAATTTTCCGTTGGTTTTTTGTCGGTAATTTCCGACGCATTGCCGACGAAAACGTTCATATATCCTATTTCGTGGGTATTTCGTCGGAAGGTCTAGGTATTGAGGTTTTGTCATTGATTTGTCGGAATTGTGAAGGAAAATACCGACAAACATTTTTCGTCGGAAACTTTTTGTCGGTAAAACTAAATATTCTTGTAGTGCTCTTCGATAAGTTAGTTAAAGGGAAGCTGAACGAGGACACTGCAAGAAAATACTTTCAACAACTTATTAGTGCAATCGGTTTCTGCCATAGCCGAGGAGTTTACCATCGGGATTTGAAACCTGAGAATTTATTATTAGACGATGAAGGGAATTTGAAGGTTTCAGATTTTGGATTGAGTGCTTTGGCTGAAACAAGGAGGCAAGACGGTTTACTTCACACAAGTTGTGGTACGCCTGCCTACGTGGCACGCCCTGAAGTCATTGACCAAAAAGGGTATGATGGGGAAAAAGCTGATATTTGGTCTTGTGGTGTGGTTTTGTTTGTGCTTCTGGCTGGTTTTCTCCCCTTTCATGCTCAAACCTCATGGAGATGTATAGAAAGATCACAATGGGAAAATTCAAGTACCCCAATTCGTTTCCTAATGAAGCAAAAAGTTTAGTGTCAAAGATCTTGGATCCGAACCAGATAATGCGGGTTTGTATTACGGAAATAATGGAAAACTCATGGTTTAAAACAGGGTTGGTTTGTGAATTACCGCAAATAACCAAAAAAATGGTTCCTTGTAGTTTGGAATATGAGTTTGATTCATTTAAGAGTTTTTTTGGAGAGAATATCAAAGACTCCTTATATCTAATGGAAGAGGTGCAAGGTTTTGAAAAAGATAGTAACTTGAATGCATTTGATATCATTTCGTTTTCAAGAGGATGTAACTTGTCGGGATTCTTCAACCACAATGCAGAAGATGAGAGAGAGGTGAGTTTTATGTCAAGACACACATTCGATGCTATCATTTTGAAATTGGAAGAAATGGCCAAGAGTTGGAAGTTGCAAGTACTAAAAAGGAATGTAGTGTTGCTTAGAATCGAAGGATTAGAAAAGGGTATAAATGATGTTTTAGCCATTTATTTCGAAATATACGAGATCATGCCAGATCTTCACCTTATTGAGGTAAAAGGATTGGGTGGTGATAAGTTTAGGTTTTTGGAGATTGTGAACGAGCATATAAGGCCGGCCCTTATGAGTGTCGTGTAAAATCAATGATATTTGAGATACACTAGCAAAGTCGATTTGTAGTTATTGGTTTGTGAAATTTAGAATTTAACGTGAGTACTTCATTTATGTATCCATTTTCGTTATGATTTAATCGCTTTCTAACGCATAGTATCAATTAGCCATCTTCTCCCATTCTCATTATTTGCTTTTAACTTTTGTCGTGTTTGTGTTAAGATCTATATAGTTATCCCAGATTATTATCGTTTAATAAGTGGTTGTTATTTCCTATTGTGGTACTTTATACCTAAAGCTTCGTAGATCAAGATTCGTATTTACCACATTATTACTTGATTGACATAATGCACTTTCAGTATTATACGAAAAAAAACCCTTTATCAACCATTTACACTTCTGTGTAAATGCATATGTCATTCCTTTTATACCACCACTTTTCTCATCTTATTGATTCTAACGCCGGGTAAATGAGTTTTATTGATATGAGATTGCTCTAGTAAGTTACGAAAAAGTATCTTAGAACATAATCTATTACCTAAGATCACTCAAATTATCCATTATAGAGTTTAATGGTTAAAGCCCATTTTCGTCATTTCAGGCTTGAAATTTACCAAATTGACCAACTGTTATGGCTTTATTCATCGAAATAGATATAAGGCATTCAAATCGATGTCCTAATAGGTTAGTAGTATCAAGTTATCCATCTAAATTTGTTTACAAGCAATCAAATGATGAAACTCCATCGACAAACCTCACAAAATCAAACTAAGCATTCATATGAAAAGATGGTTACGTTGAATGGTCTCGTTTGCTAGAATTAATGAGGAATATTAACCAATATAAATTTTAAATGCTCAATTCTAGGTTTTACTCACTGATAACAAAGTTTTTGTCTCCTCCCTCTCTAAAAAATGTATGTTAGAAGTTCTTGGGAAAACCCTAAGGGTGCGTTTGGTTCGTGGATTTCAAACCCTAGGATTTCAAATTCAATGCAATTTCAAATCCTTCAGAATTTAAAATCTTAGGACTTAAAATTCCATAACCCGTTTGGTTGGATATCAAACCCTTTATAAAATTGAAAAAAAAACAAGCATTAGAACGATCAACATTAAATCGTCGTTAATCAATTAATGACCGATAATTGATGACAGAATAGTTGACACGAAATCTGTGGTGGGGCCAACGTCGTTGATAGGGTGGCTGGAGGTGAAGGTGGCGTTGACGGTGGGATGGCCGCAGGTGGAGTTGGACGTGGTGGTGGGAGCTAGAGGTGGCATCAGCGGTACCGGCCAAAGATGGAGGCGGCGACGACAGTGGGGTTGTCAGAGGTGGAGGCGATATCATAGTGGTGGGGTGGCGGGAGGTAGAGCATCAATTGTGGTGTCGTCGAAGATGGAGGCAATGATGGTAGGTGGCTGTGGGTGGAGGTAGTGTCGATGATGGGGTAGCGAGAGATGGAGGAGGAGGGGTTGATCGGGTGGCCGGAAGTGGACGAGTCGGCATCGGTGGGAGTGGCTGGAGGTGGAGGCGGCATGGGAGATGAGGTGGCCGGAGGTGGAGACGGCGTCGGCGGTGGGGTGGCCGGAGATCAAGGCGGCAGCAATATTGGGGTGGTCGAAGATATATGTGGTAGCGGTGGTGGAGTGGCCAGAGGTGACACTACAAGAAAAATGGGCATCTGTGACTAAAATATCAGAGACTGATTAATCAGTCATTGATACCATGTATTTGGGACTGATCAATCAGTCTATGATACTATCTAGGACTGATTTTAATATGTGACTAATTAGAGACAAACTAAACCTAACTGGGGCTGAAATTCAGTCCCAAATACGTTTGCGCCAATTTAAGTTTGGAGGGAGACACAATAGGGACTGAATTTCAGTCTCGAATAAATTAGCATGAATTTTCACTTTGAAGGGAAACTTATTAGAGGCTAAAATTCAGTCCCTGATAGAGTTACACCAATTTTGATATTTGAAGAAACTTATTAGGGACTGAATTGCAGTCTTTGATATCATTGCACCAATTTGGCATTTAGAGGGGAAACTTTCTAAAGACTAAATTTTAGTCTCTAATAGACATGCCTTAATTTTACATTTGAATGGACACTTATAATGAACTAGAAATTAGTATCCAAGACTGATTATTTAGTCATAGATACCATATATCAGATACTAATGAATTAGTCGTTAATACCATTTGGAAGGAAACTTATTAGGGACTGAAGTTCAGCCGCGATAGACTAGCCCAATTTTGACTTTGGATGAGAAATCGTTAGGGGCTGAATTTCAATCTCTAAGTCAGATTATTTAGTCATAAATACCATATATCAAATATCTTAAATCAATCATGTATACTTTTATAACGCCCCATTTTCAGTTAGTAATCATTTAACTAATCGTTACTTAAATCCTATTTTAAGAAAAAACATTTTAACAAGCTGTTATAATTAATTTTAATAATAACGATAATAAAAGTGAATAATAATAAAAATTAATATGTGTCTAAATATAGATGTTAAGGCGAAAAAATAACTTGCAGGACTGAATTTGTCATTTGGAAAAACTTGATGTTGGATTTAGGTTGCATGGGGGTAGACTTGTCATAAGGCCATAATATGGGGACCAATTATGTAAATTTGGCAATCTTGTGCATGAAATTCTTTTGGGCCGTGTACATCGTGACCGAGATTTTAATTTTCAGCCTTGTGGTTCTTGACAACAATTTGTGGCCCATATTACTAGAGGTGGCAAAACCTGACACGATACGACAACCCGACACGAACTCGACACGAAATAAACGGGTTTGTGTAAGAGATTTCAACCCGTTTAATTAAACGGGTTGACACGACACGACACGATAATTAAACGGGTAAGGTCAGGGTTGAAACTTTCAACTCGAATATGACTCGAAAATGACCCGTTTATTTATATTCAAGTTTTTCTAATTCTTATGTAAATTGGACATGTCAAAACACCAATACCATATTTAAAAGAAAAACTTCTGATTGACGTGTTTATAATGTGGAAGTCTTTTAGCCACCTAGGTCATGAATTCATTTGACTCGGCCTCTCTCTCCTCCTCGCAACCTCGTCATTCATCTCCCCGACTCCTAATCTTTTAACGTTGCTCTATAAACTTAGTGTGAATGTTTCTATTACTAGTTTTTAATGTTTTCCTTTTCGCCTCAAACTCCTATTCTTTCAACATACTTAGTGTTTCAACTCAAAAAGTGACATGATATATTTACAAGGTCTAAACCCCAAACCCGAAACTCGACACGAACTCGACACGAAAATAAACGGGTTGACACGACACGACACGATTATTAAACGGGTTGGGTTAGGGTCGAACACTTTCAACCCGTTTAATGTTTTGACACGACACGAAATCGACACGACACGACACGTTTGCCAGGTCTACATATTACCTCCCGTTCCCTCTCTCTCGTCAACCCACAATCACACACACCAAGCTTACGTTCTTAACCCTAGTCGCTATCTCCTCTTCATGTTTTGGTCGATCGAGAACACATTTTTGGCGAGAGATGCTGCTGCGTAGGGAAGGGAACTGCAACACACAACCGACCTCCCTTCTTGTCCTTATCATGAATACATCATGCCGCACAAAACCCTAGCCATAAACTTTTGTTTAGACAAGAAGAACCGAGAAGAAAGGATCCAATCGATCTGATATTGGTGATGCTGCCACTCCTGGGTTAGACATCTTTCTACAATATTATATGTTTATCTACAATTTTTGTTTACATTGTCTTCTTGAGAGTAAAAAAATCACAAATGCATTGAATTTATCTTGCAATGCAATCTTCACTTATAATATATGTAACGTGTAGCTTTTTTCAAAGACGAACAATGTTGTATGAGAAAATTTAGTTACGTGGATGTAAAAAGGTTATTACTTATTAGATACTTCTTTAACCTGATAGATTAGGTGTTCGCTAAAATGCATTAACAAGTTAGTGTCGAGGTATAATGTTTGGTTGCTTACTATGACCATTTAATTAGGATTTTATATATGTTCATTAGGTTGTAATTGGTAACATGTACATGTGTATCTTTGTTTTCAATCTTTGCTATGTAGAGAGTGTTACTGCCAATCTCATGTGTTCCAAGAACCATATATGGGTTAAGCCACATTTTTTAAACTTCAATATAGATCATGATGATAGCTTATTATGTGGAGTGATATGATAATCGCAACATTGTAATATAAACAATGAATTTGTTAACAACATTGGTCTTAAAGGAAATATTTTTTTTTTTATTTCATCGCATGTGTAGAATTCACTCAGGGCATTGGGTTATATATATATATTTTTTTATTGTAGTATGTCTAATACTTGTTATATATCGTACTATCACAAAACTGTACATAAAAATGTTTATCCGATTTTGCATTGTCATCCAAATACAAAACAATTCTCATTGCTATAATTGAGTAGATTCTAATTTATAATACTTTTCAGGTTGGATTCCTGAGATGGATCTAAGGTTTCATAAGTCAGGATCTGCGTCATATGAGGAATCTATTTGAAACACGAAAACGTCAACATTACGATTCATTTATTGTTTATTGTATTAATAGTGGATTTGATGACAAGATTACAATTCATTTTTCTATTATTAGTTAATTTTGTATATTAATAAAAATGCATTGTAATTTTGGTCACTAAATATGATATTTTCAGACCGAATAACATTGTATCTGAGATTGATATCCGGTCACTAAAAGACCAAGTTAAGGACTGGATGGCATTTGATGTTCGTCACTGACAACCCAAGTTAAAGACGAATGACATTGTATCAGAGATTGATATTCAGTCGCTGAAAAATTAATATTAGAGACTAAATTACAAAATATAAAAACTGATATTCAGTCCTAGAAAGATATTATCAAGGACTAATATGATATTAGTGGGGCCTAGAAGGATAGACATTGTAGATTGAACATGATTGTATCAAAGACTGATATTTAGTCCCTATTAGATAGTATTAGGGACTGATACGAATTAAAACCGGGGACTCAAAGAAAACAAATTTGAGACTGAATGAGATAGTATTAAAGACTGGTTTTCTGTCTTTGATACTTTGATGCATTAGGGACTGATTTTCCATCCTAGATACTTCAAAAATTCATTATCTAGGACTAGATTTCTGGGACTAGCTAGGGACTAGCTAAATCAGTCTCTGATTCTCATCAGAGACTGATTATTGACCAACAGAGACTGATTATGTCAGTCCTCGATACCCCTTTTTCTTGTAGTGTGAGGCGCCGTCGGCGGCAAGGTCGCGAAAAGTGGAAGCGACCTCGGCAGTAGGGTGGCCAAGGGTGGAGGCAGCCTCGACGGTGGGGTGGCAAGTTGTGGAGGAGGCATTGGTGTAGTGGCCAGATGTGAAAAAACAAATATTCCATTCATGAAATTTTAAATGCTAGGAGGGGTCAAGGTATTTACAAATCCTTCGTTCATGGGATTTTGAGTCATTTTAAAAAAATCTTATCATTTTAAATTCCATGCTTATTCTCCAACCAAACATAGGATTTCCCAGGATTTAAAATGCAAATTCTAGGAAATTCCGCGAACCAAACGGAGCCTAAGGGTTTATGACATCACAAGTTTCCCTGTTTTCTTAAATCTTATCCCTTAACTTAGGTTTTGACCTAGTTTCACACAAGTTGGGCTAAATTTTACATTAGAAGTTTCTAATCTACACTACGTATTTAAGGTCCATAAAGAGGAAATGCAATATATAAAAGCCACACCCCGTCATTTCACTTCTTGAAGAATCTTTAACACTCTTAGATTACTTAGTATATTATTTAAGCCAAATAGATTAGATAATCCCAACACTTAAGTATGCCTAATACTTAGATAGACATGAATGTTAGAATACAAATGTACATCCAATTCCAATATACCTTAATTCTTTATTCATGAAAAGCTTGCTTCATGATTCATGATTCATGATTCATCATCAACTTTAATTGTTAACACTCGGTTAGATAACCAGATACCCTAAATTGACTTACTTTGATGTCATGTTCACCCTTAAGGGTCAATATACAATTGCCCCAAATAATTTCTATTAGGGCATACGGAGTAGTGAGTGGGTTCATCGGACTCGAGCAAAAAAAGGGTGTGGTATCGCCGGTACCAGCGGTACCATTGGTACCACTGCCCCTCCCATTGCGGGTTCACGATAGATGGGATGAAAGGGTTCGGGTGTGGTTTTATCAACCCACTTGAACCCACACACACACACACACACACACACACATATATATATATATATATATATATATATATATATATATATATATATACATATATATATATATATACATATATATATATATATATATATATATATATATATATATATATATATATATATACACACACACACACACACCGTATGTAGGTTTTAATTTCCCGGATTTAGAATTTAATTTTCAGTATTTAGGTTGTTTTTTATTTGTTTGTAATGGTGTGCTTTTTTAATTAAATGATATTTGACTTTTTAATTTTAATTAATATGTATTTAATATTATTTGAAATATTAAATTAAATGTTATATTAATTTTTTTAATTGATAAATGAATTTAATAATCGAAAATCTGATGTGACATCGTGGGTTCAGTAGGTATTGGTTCCATGGGTGAAAGATTGGTGAAATATGGGGAAAGATTGAAATGAGAGGAGAGAGAAAAGCTGACGTGGCGCGTGCGATGGTTGGGTTCATTGGGTATTACTCCCCCCCCCCCCTTACGCATCTTTTCTACTATTAGAGAAGATAGTTACTTCCATGCATATCTTCCTAATTTATATTTTAAATAAATTGTTGCGATTCATTTTGTATTATTATATATGTAACAAAGTGTATGCACACTCATTGTATATATGTTGTTAAAAATAACTAATCCATTACATTGTTATATTTTCAACAGTTTATCGGATTAATAAAATTTTATATCACTTTTAGTCTAAATTGTTAATTTTGACATTCTAACTAATACTTATTTAATTTAATCTTTTTTTTCTAAAGTCTCATATATCATACCTTGGTTTTCATTTATAACGACCACACATTTTCTTCTAGTGACTCTGAGAAAACCATAAAAATTCAAATGAATATGGTTTAAGCTCAATATTTATCTTGAACCACATTCACTCAATTACCTCTTTTATCATTGACCATGCATGAAAACTTGTGTTGAAAAGTATAAAAAAACCTTATTTAGTACTTTGACTTATGTTAATTACCATTGAAAAAAAAATGATAATTTTTTGTTGGATCATTGGAGTTTAAATGGCCATATTGATTCACTCAATGATATTGTTTTTCAAGGAATAATGATTGTGTTCCCATTATGTGTTTCAGACATCACTTGTTCTTCTATTTCTTAAATAAGAGAGTTTATATAAATGTTGACAAACAATTTCGGGAATTAAGTATGGCTAATTAAACTATCCTTAGAACCAAAATTGAAAAGAAAAGTAAAATAATTACTAGACATATCTCCACCCTCGGCTACACGTTTTCGGACCTGCCCTCATAATATTAGTGTTGAGTTTTCACCATTGTATTTCAGGGTTCTTTTTGCTATCCATGATATAAGTAGTTCCTCTTGTTACCAAGAACCCTAAACCCTAAATTATAATGTTTTACATCACTAAACATGACCCATGCATGATCCGTCAGTTATTAAATGTCTAGGAAATATGTGCAAGAACTAAAGGTTAATAATAATATGTACAACTAAATGAGTCATTGAACCACAAACTACATAAAAAAGTTACAAATATGCATACCCCTCTTCGATACATTTGTCACACCTTATTGAGTATAAATGAGTTATCAAAATTTACATGAACCCACGCTACATGTGCATTCTTTTCTCCCTGAAAGCAGATATTACAAATAAGCGAAGCTAATTGTGAAATCTGAACCAAATGTTAAAAATATTTATACCAATATGCTGACTTTAACATCCGAGGAATTAAAAGACTTATTTATCAAAGTGGTGATGCAAGAGAATGGTCGTATGCCATTGTAGAGAAAAGAGAAAGAAATGGTTGTGAAAATTAATTGATGTGTGACAAACAAAGATAAAGTTGCAAGTAACATGGTAAAAATAAATATATCTTAACATTTATGATCTCAATTTTTCAACTACCATATGTGTAGAATTTTAAAAAATTATTAGGACATTATTTGTAAGTGCACCTTGGGGGAGGGGGTACTAATGGATTTTTTAACAATAAAAATAGAAAGTGGTTCAAGAACAAAATATTAACTTCCAATAAACAATTACAAGATGATAAAACACAAAGTAAAATGTGGAATAGTAAAAGCTTGAGGAAGAATTAACACAACAATATAGAGTGGCGAGGCTTTATTGTGAGAGCTTACTCCACTTCGACGAAGATACCATTTTATGTCTCCTCTTGTAAACAACCAAATGTAATGTACTACTAAAATAGTTTTATACTTTTAGGTAGTCTTAAAAATCGTGTAAAACATTTTTCTATCAAGTTCACTTAAACTCTTTACAAAAGAAGAATATGTGATTCATATAATATTCTCTCAAACACTTAAACAATAAGGATTCTGAATTAAGTCACACCACTAAGAATGAATTGAAAAGAAGCATGTGGAGATGATAAATTGAAAAGTAGGTGTGAGATTGTTTCCTTTGAATATCTTAGAATTAAACAACTAAAAATGTATGAATTTAAAGAGAACTTTTTTGTTGAATATATTAGGCTAAATAGTATGTTGCATCATATATTATTGTAGTGAATGAGCAACTTGTATGCCTTGGGAAATCCCAAGGGTGATGGACCGGCTCATTGGGGCAGTTGATTGCTGACTAACTTTTCCTGAAACCAGCATGTTGTTGCTACAAGCAACAATTAAGATCAGCCTTTTTAGTCTTTTTAGAAATATTTTTCAATATTTTGGATATTTTCTCACTTTTCTAGATATAAAAACATTTCAAATTAATCTATATTTGAATCATAATATTTCAGTATTCCATTATAAAGTTTGAAGAGTATTACTAATCTAGATTGTTTTGATAATAATCTAGAGTCGACCTCATAATATATTTTTTCACTTGAAATCATTGTGATAAACATTATGATGATTTTGCATGCTTCTCGAGGGAATCTCTTATCATGATATATATCCAAATATGAAATCGGAACAATTATCTATCGATTGATGTGTATTTATTTGATATGTATCATAAACACAAGACATTTTATGCTCAAGTCCATTTGAACAATTATCTGATAAGTCTTGCTATTACAACAATCAATCGACTACTCACTATGATCACTCACAATCTATAGGCTTCACTTACTGATGTTTGAAAAGTAGGCGACACAAATCTGACGAGTCCAACACTTGGAATTGGAACATTATACACGAATCCATTATCCTATATAGAATAGATGCGCTAATTTAGGTTTCATATATGTAATCAACAAAATAACGAGATTGACATTAAGTGCAAGTCACATGCACGAAGTTCACTAACAATATCTATTATGCAAGGATGCAAAAGAAAGCCATAATCTTTAAACTTCCCCAAAGAAGTTATTGATATTATGTGGTTCAAGATAATCAACTTTGATAAACTTTTATATAGAGCCCCAATATCTTAATGACCTTTATTATAAGAGGTAATAATAACAACAACTTTAAAATAATTATCGGGTATAATACTTCTGGTCTTCAATAATTATTAGAAAGTTCTAAAATGTTAGATACAAGAGAATGACTTTATATCATTATATAAAGGAATTAGAGAAAGTTAGATGAGTAATTTCATCAATATGGGACATATAAAAGAAAATAAGTGTATGTCACTGTATTAGGGGTAAAGAGTTTGATGGGTAAGTAGAAAGATAACTATTTATCTTGAATGACATGATAATAATAATTTTAAGGGTTTAGGTTAAATTTGATCATTTAACTTTTGGTTTTGTGTTCATTTAGTCACTTAACTATTTTTAAGTTTTGAAAGATCATTGAACTTATTAATTTGTGTCAAAATGATCATTAAACTTTTTTTTGTGGTCACTTAACTTTTGAAATTGTGCTAAAATGGTCACCAAATTTTCAAAATTGAGCTCATTCACTTTTATTTGTTTTCCTTTTTCTAGAATTCTTTTTTACAAATTCATTTTTTATTTCATTTTTACATGTTTGTTCACAATCCATTTTTAGCTTCATTTTTACTTTGTTTTTAAATGGTTTTTCACAATTCCGTTTTATAACTTAATTTTTACTATGTTTTTGTTTTTTTCACAATCTATTTATACAACTTCATTTTTTACTTCGTTTTTCATGTTTTTTTTTCAAAACCATGTAAAAATATGGTTATAAAATGAATTATAAAAAAACATGTAAAACTAAATAAAAAAGAATTTATAAAAACAATTCTAAAAAAAAGGAAACATATAAACTGAATGAGTACAATTTCGAAAATTTAGTGACCATTTTGATACAATTTCAAAAGTTAAGTGACTACAAAAAAGTTTAATGATCAATTTGACTGAAATTAATAAGTTCAGTGACCATTTAAAACTTAAAAGAAGTTGAATGATTAAATGAGTACAAAACTAAACGTTAAATGACTAAATTTGACCTAAACCCTAATTTTAAACCAGTGTTCAACTTTGAAATTTCTAAAATTAAATAATTATTATATAAGGAAATATAAAATAGTTGGATGAGTATATATAAAACAAAAAGAGAGAGAATAAATTTATGTCATTATATGAGAGGAGGTAATTAGAAAGATGTGGGGTAAACCAAGAAATATTAATATAGTTAAAAATAAATATTTAATTTGAAAATCATTAATATTTTTTATAAGAGATATATAAATATATAAATATAAAATATACGAAAAAGGGAAATCTATGACGTAGAAATACAGTCCACCATATTTATTTATGTTTCTATTATGACTCAAACCTTTTCTTCCTCCTTTGTAAATTCCTCTTGAAGAAGGTTAAGTCTGCTTTCAAACCTTTTCTCCAAACTCTCTAAGTCTTTTCTCATTTTTGGTTTTTCTAGTCGAATTTCATCATGGCCGGTGATACACCGGGATGTCAATCTTACTTGCAATCTGAAGATGAATTAGGGGAGTTGCAAAACTATCAAATTATGAAGTTTTCTGCTCAAAAATCTCAAAAAAAAATCTGAAAATTCTGATTTGACATACATAGTTTGTGGAGATCAGAAAAAAAACAAGAATATACAAAAGATTAAACGGGAACACAAGGGTTCTATGTTCAAAAATTATACATCTACGTTGATTGATGCTTCTGATGAGCAAAGGATCAAAGGTAAACGTGAATCTCTTCATAGAAGACGTTCCACCACTAACATTGTTGAAGAAGAAGGGATGGTTGAAGATGTCGCTTCCGATGAAGACGGTTCAGATGATGAAGACAGTTCAGACAAGGGCGATGAAGGATGCGAACGAGTGTTTGATACCATCAACGGTGGTGGTATAATAGACGGCGATGAAGGAGAAGCTTCTCTTGCCGGAACACATGATGAAGGAGATGATTATGGGATTCCGCATCCAACAGTCCAAGGGAAGCCACGGCTAAAAGTCTTGCAAACCATTCACGATTGCAAAAAACATGTCGTTTCTTCATACGATGGTAACGACTGCATGGTGGCAGATGGTGTCTCCTCCTCTGATGGCAACGACTGCGAAGAAAATGCCACCGGAATTCAAGGACTTGAAGCAGTCGACGGTGGTCTGGAGTTTAGAGTGAACGGTGAGGAAAAAGTTATCTTCAAAGGTGACAATATTATTGATGAACAATCTTCTCCAACGTTCGGGAATGGATCTCACGCTCATCTTCACGGCCACAAAGGTATGCAAATTTCTTATTCTAATAATCATATTCCTTTTGACTCCACTATTAAAGAAAGAGAGTTAAAGAATACTCCTCTTGTCCCTCCTCATGCTAACAAAGCTATGCCAGGTTTTAATTTAAGTATTGATATTCCTTTTATCTCCACTTTTAAAGAAAATGGGTCAAAAATGTGGAATGTTGTCCCTCCAAAGTGCAGCAAACGTGCCCAACAAAATGATGAGGAAATATTGCTTAAAAAACAATTAAATAAAGTAGGTGATAATACTTCTAATATTGAAATTGATCAAATGCTGGAGCATGGTGTGGTGACTTACACCATGGGTGATAATACTTCTAATAAATTAAATAAAAAAGATTCTTCCTATGTATTTGAAAATTCAATTAAATCCAATGTGGTTACGTCTCCCTCTTTGATCATACGTGAACCACCAATTTGTCCATCCCTTTTGGGCCCTCTTGGGCCCTCTTCCTAAACACTTTGTTGGCAATTATAAGTTTAAAATTTTTTCCAAATTTAATGCTATTCATGGTAACTCTAAGCAAAATCATGTGACTTTTAATTCCCCTATGAATTCCCATGGGATCATTCGTGACTCTCCAAAATGTATACTTCCTGTTAATGAGAACAATGCTAATCTTTTAGATAAATTGGAAACAGTTGAGTTCAAAAATAATAATGTCAATGCTTGGTCAAATAAATTACCTTTACTAGTTAATTCTCAAGCTAACATTATTACTGGTTCTCAAAAACACACTAGCGCTAATTTTCGTCTTATCTCGAACCTTAGCAATGATAGTAACGTTCCGGTTGATATTCCTATGGAGGTGACACGCGCAGAGGTCGTCGTGCGGTCAAAAATAAGAGAAAATCTAACACACACACTAGTATAGCGGTAGTCAGGGTCGATCCACAGGAGCTTCGTGGTTTGACTAGATGAGAGATTACCAACTAATAGTGTCACAGCTATAGTCGGAGGATCTGGTTTCTATTTTCCTAATTACTAGCAAAAGAGACAATAATCAAACACACCAAAGCCAAGCTAAGCTATGCTCAAATGACCTAGTTACTTTCTGAAATCAGAAATACATCTCTGAATCAGAAGCAATCAAAGGCATCCAAACTAGCAAAACCAAGCAAAGCATAAACTAGCCACTAACTAAAGTTCTATTGAACAGTTACTAGCCAAGGTTTAATGCCTACAAACTAACCTAATTAGTTACTGATTTCAGCAAAGGAAAACAGTCCCAATAAGATCAAAACAATATCCAAACACAAATCAAACATCCAAAACCAAACACAAGTATAAAAACACCGAAAAGCTAAGATTAAATGTAACCAAATGCTTCTCATTCACCAAATCCGAATCCAAACATAAAAACAGGAACCAAATGATCCAAAAACAGAAGCCCAAAGTCAATATCAATGGTTGTCACACCCAAAGATACAAAACCAAGCTTAAATCCAACTATTTAATTACAAATAAAATCTAAAACTAACCAATACCAATTGAGAATCTTCTGGAATGAAATCTTGGAGTCAAAGAGCTTCAAGGTCGATTTTACACCCGGTATTTGCTAGGGTTTTCGGCTGGAAATGCATCTATTTATAGTTGCAAATTTCCCGCAGCCGCGCCGCGCAGAAGTGAAATCCACGGCGCGCGTACTAATCTTTTCCCGTTTCTTCGGTATTTGAATGTGTTCCACCACCTTAAGCCCGCGTCGCGCAGATGATGTATCCGCGGCGCGCGTACGAGTTTCCTTGATTTTTCATTCTTTCCAAACTTCTTCCTTTTGCACGCTTTTAGTCCCTGTTTCCATTCTTTTTCTCCAAACAAGTCCTGGCACGAAAAGTGAGAATACCCAGACATATTTGATATAATTTTATCAAGAACAGGGCTCAACAACGCCTAAAATACTTGATATCACTAGGCGTTGTCAAACACCCCACACTTGTGCCTTGCTTGTCCCCAAGCAAGAGAGTTTTTAACAAATTATAATAAAGAATCAAACAATTTTTGACTGTGTTCAGTTTCAAAGTTTATTGCTCTTCGAGTTAGAGGGGAATAGTTCGCGAAAACATATTTGAATTGTTCTTTGGAATTCATGGCTTTCTAGAGAACCCTTGATTACAAACTTTCTGTCCACAATGAAGTGTACTTACTTATTCAGATTCTAAAGACCATTAAGGAATTGTCCATGACTTTCGATGTTGTCCGTGTAGCGAGCTTTCAGAAATACCATCCCATACCAGACGATCTTAGGTGGTAAGGTGCATAAGGCCCACCCATTTTAGACCTACCGGCTCGAACAACAAAGGCCACAGATTGACTTTTCCTTCCTAAATTCCAATCCTAAAACATCTCAATCTTCTAAACCCGTAAAACTCAACTTATTTGACTAACTAATAGCATGATCACAAATAAACAGTATTTCTTGAAAAATACTAATGCTATCACAATCACAAACCATTCATTTCAAAATTGCAATTTATTAAAAATTTTGAAAATTATTGCTAAAAATTGAAAAATTGATCATTTCTGCAAAAATTTCAAAAAAATTCTCTTTCGACCGTCCACACCCCACACTTAAAACCATACAACGTTCCCGTTGTACAAAAATTATTTCAGAAGAAGGGAGAAAGAGTTACCCCTTTTTGGACGATAGACTGCTTGGTGCTCAATATCACAGGTATAATTGCGTACAGATGGATCCCTGAATTCGTATTCCGGAGTTGTAGCGCTAAAGTGATCACGTCGGTGGTCGAGAGAAGTGGGGGGCATGGTGACCCCACACTTGTCTAAGACAACTCCTTCTCAAATTGGTATATCATGCATAACTTAACAAACAAATTAAAAACAAACATGACAAAATGAAATATGAAAAAATATACAGATAGAAGTGTCATAAGTTTATACATATATCTCAAAAAATATAAAAAGAAAAGAAAGAAAGAAAAAGAAGTACATCAATCACTGCCAGGTGGCCTGGAGGGTCCAGCCTCATGATCATGGGCCCTAGCTGGGAATGGTCGGGGATGCTGGCACTGAGCTGATGCCATCTGTAGAAGTACCTCCCCCGATCCACTCAAGCTGGTCCTCGATCCTGGCAACCCTGGCTGCCAGGTCCTCCTGCTGTGGCTCTGTAGGGGCTGCGGGCTCTGGCGCTGGCTCTGGCCTCCTGCGTCTCCTGCCAGGCTGGGCGTACGCGGGCTGAGGTGCCTGAGGAGGCTCGGTCGGTGCCCGGATGAACTGCCCCGGGCGCTGCTGCTCAATGAGCCGCATCCTCTCCAAAGTGCATTGTTGTGCGCGATGGAGGCAGAGCGGTCAAGGAAGCTGCCACGGAGGCAGTAAGGACCCCATAGGAACGGGCCAGGCGGGTGATGAAATACCCCCTGGCTAGTGGGCTGCTGGCGGAGGCGCCGGTCGAGTGGGTGGAGAGAGCAACCGCGAGGGCGTAGGGGAGGTGGAGGAATCGGGACGGGTCGAGGAGAGCCCATAAGAATGTCATGTCCTCCCCAGACACCTTCTCGCCCCCTCCCGCTGCATGATGGAGGTGGAGACGATCCGATGCATGAGGCGGTGAAGTGGATCACGGAGGTGGCTCTCCCTCGAGGTCCCTGCCTCATACATAACGTTGGACAGTGGTGTCCAAATCTCCATGTTGGGAGCCCGATCCGGCTGCCCCTGAATGCACGCACCAAAGAACTGCGTGAAGTAGCGGTGCTGCAAATCTGCTGGAGTGTAGATGCCTGTGCGCCTCCCGAACTCCCGGAGGTTGCACTCCCTCTGTGTACCTCCCAAACGAACGCGGATGAGCCTGGATCGTGGATCCGACGCCCTGGGAGCGAAATGGACAGTAGACAGGAACTCCAGGAGAAGCTCCGTATAGACCACATCCTCGTCAGTGGCCATGATCCGGTCCCATCCACGGCAAGTAAATGACGCCTCCTCATGGGTCCAGGTGCGATGCAAGAACGGCTCGATCGCACCCTATAGCCATGCATCTCTCAATATATCTCTGTCAATAACCGTCGCCTCGAGAACCCGGCGATCCCTCAATGCGTCTCTCCGTGAAGTATACTCTGCAGAACTGGCCAGTCCCTCGGGGAACTGGAGGAAGGCATGCTCCAATCTGAACATCATCTGCAAAAAGAAAATATAGCCACAAAACAAAAAATTTTGCAAAATCAGTCCCTATCTTTCCTATCGCACCGCGACGTGGCCCAAGAGCAACGGCGCGGCGCGGCGTGCGGCTGTTTCCAAACCCCGATCCAAAGTCTCAATTTAACCTGCTACAACTCAATCTAATCACACCACAAGGTAGCCTAGGTGCCGACTAGCTCATCTAGGGTCTCCATTTGGCAAAACAAACACCCTATGAGCTAGCATTAGCGATTCTAAGTTTTGAACTATTTTGAGCAAATCACTAAAATTAACAACCTAATCACTAGTTTTAACGAGTAATAGATAGTTAGAATGGCGTACCTTGGCAGTGGGAATAAAATGAGCAAGAAAAATTGCAAGAGAATTTCGATAACCAGAGCTCCGAGTCGTGTGTGGGTTATATGAGCCGCGGCTTACCTTATAAAGGAGAAAACCGACTGATCGTTTACCGCGTCGCGGGTTTACGCTTTGCGCGATGCGCGTGTCACCAAATCAACCCCTGCGCATCGGGCCTGTTTACGATCCCGCGTCGCGTAATTCAAATACCCGCGGCGCGGACTTCAAAATTTTCAAAACTTTTCAAATGACCCCACACTTATTTCAAACTACTAGTACCTGCAAAAAGATTGATGTATTTTTGTATTTTATTCAAAGAAATATATCCTAACTTATGACACGATGGGTTGCCTCCCAACAAGCGCTAAGTTTAACGTCTTCAGCCAGACGTACAGTCCTTTTACAGCTACGGTGGATCGTATGCCTTCCTTCCTTGCTGCTTTTCTGCTTCCACCGTCCCTTCGCTGACCCACTGCTCCTTAAACTTTCCTGGGTCGAATGGCTTGTCGGTTCTCCTGCTGCTGCCCGGTCGATGTTTGTTGATTAATTCCCGTGAGTGCTTAGAAGTTGCTTTGAATCTCCAAGCTCGATCCTTCCTTCTGTATCTCTTCAAAGTCAAAGGCTTGACATGAAGCGCGCCCAGTGCCACTCCCAGTAGTTGTGTTGTGTCTCGTTTGTTGCTATCATATTGCGTGTTATTTCTAGTTTGCAATTTTGGCTTGCAGTACCAATAAAGATTTTCCAATCGAATGAGATCGGAAGGCAACATATCGGGATGCTTCCATATGTCCTCATCGATGGTATTTATCACATCTAATTTTCCATTCATGAATGGATCATGAGTGGTAATAGAATCATGTTTATTATTTTCAAATATCAATTTGTCAACATCAACTTCTTGGTCATCGTCCAACAGGTGGATCGGAACCAAAAGTGAGCGACTGGTTTGATCTAATGGTGGTACAAAGTCGCCCATCACCAGATCCTTGCTTTCAAATTTCTCAAAATTTTCAAAAATCATAGGTTCGGGGGTAGTATTGTCATCTACACCCCCTTCCCCAATAGTATCAAAAATTTCAACAATTTCAAGACCTGTTGGGCTGGGATCTGTACTGTTACTTACAGCCCCCTCCACAACATCCTCATCAACCAAATTGTCTGGTGATGGTATGGATTCACCCAACACCAGATCAACATCAAAAATATCAAAAACTTCAAAGGTTGCTGAGTCAGAGGTAGCATTGTCACCTACAACCTCTTCCTCAAAAACTGTTTCGACCATCTCAATGGTCTCTTGATTTTCCCACAGTGCATGCCATTCCATCACATATTCAGGTGATGCAAGTTCACACACATTATCATTGATATAAAAATCACTCACCTCCAGTTCTGGCGAAGGTGGTGAACATTTCCAATTTTCCTCCATCTTATCTAAAGAAGCTTGCAATTTTTCAAGAGCTTCAGCCTGGTCCTTCTGCTCATGGTAGTTGTTATACATGAGTACCCAAAGTTGGGCCCAAGTTGCAGAATTCTCAGGCTGAGATGACTCCTCGGTCCGCCATCCATTGTCATCGGATGATCCATTATAGCAATCATTCTCGTAATAGGTGTCAGCCGGATTTGCATAATACTCATGCTGATTCGGGTACATGTAATCGCCCATTATGAAGACGTACACATACCAAAAATCATAAAACAAAAATCAAATATCAAAAATCAGAAACTAAACCCTACAGATCACCTAATCTAAGCTCACAGCTCCCCGGCAACGGCGCCAAAATTTGACACGCGCAGAGGTCGTCGTGCGGTCAAAAATAAGAGAAAACCTAACACACACACTAGTATAGCGGTAGTCAGGGTCGATCCACAGGAGCTTCGTGGTTAGACTAGATGAGAGATTACCAACTAATAGTGTCACAACTATAGTCGGAGGATCTGGTTTCTATTTTCCTAATTACTAGCAAAAGAGACAATAATGAAACACACCAAAGCCAAGCTAAGCTATGCTCAAATGACCTAGTTACTTTCTGAAATCAGAAGTACAACTCTGAATCAGAAGCAATCAAAGGCATCCAAACTAGCAAAACCAAGCAAAGCATAAACTAGCCACTAACTAAAGTTCTATTGAACAGTTACTAGCCAAGGTTTAATGCCTACAAACTAACCTAATTAGTTACTGATTTCAGCAAAGGAAAACAGTCCCAATAAGATCAAAACAATATCCAAACATAAATCAAACATCCAAAACCAAACACAAGTATAAAAACACCGAAAAGCTAAGATTAAATGTAACCAAATGCTTCTCATTCACCAAATCCGAATCCAAACATAAAAACAGGAACCAAATGATCCAAAAACAGAAGCCCAAGCTTAATATCAATGGTTGTCACACCCAAAGATACAAAACCAAGCTTAAATCCAACTATTTAATTACAAATAAAATCTAAAACTAACCAATACCAATTGAGAGTCTTCTGGAATGAAATCTTGGAGTCAAAGAGCTTCAAGGTCGATTTTACACCCGGTCTTTGCTAGGGTTTTCGACTGGAAATGCATTTATTTATAGTTGCAAATTTCCCGCAGCCGCGCCGTGCAGAAGTGAAATCCACGGCGCGCGTACTAATCTTTTCCCGTTTCTTCGGTATTTGAATGTGTTCCACCGCCTTAAGCCCGCGTCGTGCAGATGATGTATCCGCGGCGCGCGTACGAGTTTCCTTGATTTTTCATTCTTTCCAAACTTCTTCCTTTTGCACGCTTTTAGTCCCTGTTTCCATTCTTTTTCTCCAAACAAGTCCTGGCACGAAAAGTGAGAATACCCAGACATATTTGATATATCTTTATCAAGAACAGGGCTCAACAACGCCTAAAATACTTGATATCACTAGGCGTTGTCAGGAGGCCGTTAATAAAGTCTGTGCTACCCATGCTAGGACTATCTGCGGTTATTTTGTTGGAACTAATATGTGCTATTCTGACGTCCGGTATCTTGCTTCCAAGATGTGGTCCCAACATGGTCTTATGGACGTTTTGTTACGGTAATGGTGTTTACCTTTTCAAATTTAGTGACGATCAAGGCCTTCAACATGTCATCACTCACGGACCATGGACGTTTAAAGGTGTCCCGATTGTTATTCAAAAGTGGAGGCATGGTCTTAGTATCCATAAGAACAAGCATGACAAACTACCACTTTGGATCAAAATCCATGATATTCCCTATGAGGCTTGGAGTGATGATGGTCTTAGCCACATTGCTTCCAAAATTGGAAAGCCCCTTGCCATGGACTCCTATACGGCTAATATGTGCACTTATGCTGCGGGCAAATCCGTATACGCCCGTGTCCTTCTTGAAGTCCCAACTCGGTCTTCATGGGTGGATAAAGTTATGGTTTGTATCCCCGATCCCGATACTTTTGAGTTTTCTACACACACTCTTCGTATCGAGTATGAGTGGAAACCTCCTATGTGCACTCATTGCATGGTTTATGGCCATGAAACTAACAAATGTTTGCATGTCATTTCTAAGACTAATGAAGATAAGCTAAAAGATAAAAGTTCTATTGATCAAATGCAAGCTTCTATGTCTATGGATCAAAATGATGGTTTTACGATTGTCTCTAAAAAGAAAAATGGTTCTAAACAAGGCTCAAAAAATGAAAATAAATCTAACAATTTTTGGTTAAGTAACTCTAACAGAAATACCAAAACGTCTTTGACGGCTAAAGATAGTTCAAAAAATAACCTTTATAATAAAAACAAAAAAATAACAATAAGTCGCGATTTGAGTTCCGCCCGGTTCCTAATAAGACACCCCCCCCCCCATTCCCCCCCTTTCTGATAATCCCCCACCCGGTTTCCCTACCCCCATCGTTCGCCTTTCTTCCACCACGCCCCCGAAATAGTCTGTGCGCTCCACTCCTATCTTCAATGCCTTCTCCGTTTTTTAGAGTTGTTCAACCGACATCACAGATCATCCCACTTCCACTTCCCCCCTCCCCCATACGTATGCTCCCTCCCCCATTATTTCTGATGATTTTGTCACGGATACTGATGACCTCTTCGACGAGGATAAATGCATTGAGGTCGACTCTGATGATGGGGAAACTGCCCAGTTCATTGTAGGAGATATTGGATCCCCTCATGATCACCTTATGATAGCTCCGGCGTCCGAGCTGATAGACTCCACCCCCCTCTCGGTTTCCATATGACGCACGTCGCTGCTTGGAACTCTCGCGGTCTCTGTAAGCTTTCTCATCAGAAAGCTTTGAGAGAGCTTATCCGCGATCAAAATCTCCAAATTTGTGCCGCAATCGAAACTCGTGCTTCATTCTCTGGTCCCCCCAGGTGTGCGTTTAAAGTCGATATCCAAAAAGCTTACGATACGGTTGACTGGTTTTTTCTTCGGACCATCTTGGTTGGGTTTGGTTTCCCCATTCGTATGATTGACTGGATCATGACGTGTGTCTCCACTGCTGCTTACTCTGTGAGCATCAATGGTAATATGCACGGATTCTTCGACGGTCAAAGGGGCATCCGTCAGGGTGACCCCCTCTCTCCCTATCTCTTCACTCTTGTCATGGAGGTGCTTAACCTTATGATTAAGAGAAACATCTCCGACTCCGATTCTTTTAAATTCCATCGGCAACGTGAGGAGCAAAGTATCACCCATCTCTGCTTTGCCGATGACCTTCTTCTCTTCTGTCATGGCGATAGCTCTTCGGTTCGTGTCATAAACGACTCTCTTGCTGAATTCTCTAGGATCTCTGGGCTCCACCCTAACAAAGCGAAGAGTGAAGCCTTCTACTGCAATGTTGGTGAGAGGACCAGAGCTTCCATTGATCGTATTGTTAGGTTTCCGGAGGGATCTCTCCCTGTCCGATATCTTGGTGTCCCTCTCATCACCACTCGTCTTGTCCACAAGGACTGTAAACGCCTAGTTGATAAAGTCAAATACAGGATTAACGACTGGAAGAACAAGTCTCTCTCTTTTGCCGGTTGTCTCCAACTCATCCTCTCTGTCCTTTCTTCCATGCAAATTTATTGGGCCTCCGTTTTTATTCTTCCTAAATCTATCTCTAACGAGATTGAGAAACTCACTAGGGGTTTCCTCTGGTGCAACGGTGAGATGAAGCGTGGTAAAGCCAAAGTCTCATGGAAGACTGTATGTCTCCCTAAGGCCCATGGTGGTCTGGGTATTCGTAACCTTGCTGTTTGGAATATTGCCCTTATGGCTTCCCATACCTGGAGACTCCTTTCTAATAAGGATTCTCTCTGGGTCAGGTGGATCCACTCGTACCGCCTCTGTGGGCGTAACTTCTGGGATGCCCCCAAGAAGCGCGGTACGGGCTATGCGTGACGCAATATCCTCGACATGCGGGGTAAGATCAGGAGCTTTATTGTCACCAAGGTTGGTGATGGCTGCTCTACGTCTGCTTGGTTCGATAACTGGCATCCTGCTGGTCCCCTCTCTCAGTTCTTATCCGCCCGAAACATCCATACTGTGGGCTTCACTCCTGATTCTAAGGTTGCTGACCTTGTCCTCAACGGGTGTTGGGTGCGCCCCTATTGCTGGCAGGACTCCCATCCCGTTCTGCTTTCTCATAACCCCCCTTCTCTTTCCACGTCCGTTCCTGATAAACTCCTCTGGAGATCTTGCGACGGTAAGGTCTCTCCTTTTTCTGTCCGTTCTGTCTGGCACTCTATACGCCCCTCGTACCAGCCTGTCGACTGGTATCATCTTGTTTGGTACTCCCAGAATATCCCTAGACATGCCTTCATTCTTTGGGTTGCTCTCAAAGGTCGACTCAAGACCCATGATAAAATCAGAAGCTGGGAGACTAACGACAACCTTATCTGTGCCTTCTGCGGTGATTGTTCCGATTCCCTTCCACATCTTTTCTTTAAGTGTTCTTTCCCTTCTATGGTTTGGCATGATCTTCAACATGTTATGAACCTCTCCTTCCCCACAAATTGCTGGTCGGATATCATCAATCTCCTCAAGCCCATTACTAAGGGTAAGACTGTTTGGTCCATTATCCGAAGACTTGTGCTTGCGGGAGCTATCTACCACATTTGGCAGGAAAGAAATAACCGGATTTTTAAGAATAAGAGACGATCGTATCATGATGTTGTCAAGACTATTATTGATGATGTCCGTTGTAGATTGGTGAGTCTCTCTATGAAACCTTCTCCTAATGTTATTTTGGCTAAAAGAGTATGTCCCTTCCCTAACGTTGAGAGATGTATCTCCTATTTTCCACTGTGGTCTATTATTCTCTCCTATCTCATATTTTCTATTATATATTTCTCTGTTTGTATGGTTTGGTTTTTGCAGGATGTTTGCTTTTTATGTTCCTGTTATGTTTTATGGTCCCAAATCCTGTTTTGGTTCCTAGTATTCCCTTGTTGACCATTGGGGCCTGTCCCAATGGGTCTTTTTGTTGTTTTTTGGTGGGGAGTCCCCAGCCTTAAATTGTATTTATTCTTTTTATTAATAAAATTTGCCAGATGTACCGTCATCTTTACCCAAAAAAATGACAAAGGTTGGATTGATCATAGTAGGGTGAAGATAAACGTGCACCATATGTTGGGTTTTTGAGATATTCGCGATATAACAACATTTGCTTGTAGCCACTAAACACAAATCAACGAACCAAAAATATCTGACACATACGACATACAACATCACTCAACTACCAGATAGCTTAATATACACCACAATTTGTTACAACAAATCTCCCTCCCTTTGGGCCACTTGCTTCAGTTCACATATTAAAGTTTTATTGATATCCGAATTTAGCTTCATAATCATGTTCACGTATTAAAGAATGGTTAATATGTTATAAGAATTATAAAATTCAGTTATGAATTATTAATAAACGACAAGGTTTATGGTTTCCTACAAAGTTTAAAATGGAAGCAAAGGTATATGATCTTTCCTTGTCATATACTTTTTGCTTTTTTGTGGAAATCAACCGCATGATTAAATAGTGTAATGGAGTATCTTTTATGTTAGTGTGTGGCCCTTTGGATTTCTATCAAATAATGAAATTAAAGTTGTTTGGCCAGTAAAAGTATTATCTTTTAAATTAATCATGGGATTGAGACGTAAGAGGTTCATGTTCATGTTGTGTTTAAAGATCCAATTGTGAAAATTTTCAAACACGAAGCTTTTCTAAAACAACTTATGAATTTATAGGCCACTTTTATAAATATCTTAAATTCGTTATTCGCTTTTTTTGGTTTTAACGACTAACTATTTATAGGCTGCTTTATGAAAATCTTGAATTTGTATTTTCATTGATTTTTATGAATATTTATATATAACAAAATTTGAAATCCTCTAATATTTAGAAATATAATAATCTTTAAAAGAATTTTTTTGATATAAGGATATAAATAAAAATTTCATAACTAAAAATTTACTAATATTTCGTAATATTTACATAAACTGAAATTGAACATACAAGAACATATTAATCTAATAATGAAACATATTAATATCGGTAAATGGAAATTTGTTATCAAGTAGGAATTTGTAGATCTTTTAATATTACTCCATATATACCTGCCCAGCACCCCATGTTCGCATTTGTTTCCCTATTATTGTCCCATATGTGACTAACTCCAACCTGTAAGAGTTGAATTGAATAAAATTATGTCAAGTTTATTATTTAACTTTATTTGGTAATCGAGCTTTGATCTTGATTTATTTTAATATTAGATTTAGTTATTTATTTATTTATTTTGTGAAGTTGTGTTTGAGCTTAGAGTCAACATGTAATCAAACTACATTTAAGAAATTATCAATTCAAAACAAATCAAATATTTGGAATAAAAGTTTAAATATTACTATAAAAAAGACACAAGACTGAAGACCCACCCACCCACCAACACGTTTTAAATTTTAATGAAGGAATAATAGAACAGTTGTAAAAAACGAGTGAACGAGACGCGATATCACAGCCTACTTTTATCATTTTAAATTATTTATTCATGTCTTGATAAATTCTGTTGGATATTTTTTTTATATATGGCCACTCAGATTTGTGTGTAGCATGTATTAGTTTTTGCATCTTTTCATCTCGTCCCTTCTGCACCATATATAGCTCCCAACTTCGAATCGCAGAAGGTAATAATATATGATAATCGCTACTCGATATAATTGCAATTCATCTACATCTATGTTCAATTAATTTGTTCGTAATACATGTATATTCGATTGTTAATATTCTATGAATTCAAACTTTTTGTATTTTTGTTCGAATCCATATTTTGCCGTAGAACTTCGTTCATGTTATGATCATTTGAATTGTGTTTATTGTTGTAGCCAATATTTTTTATTTTTATTTATTACTTTTTCAATGTAGATAACTTTAACAGCTCATTTTGAGTTGGAAACAAGAAAATTCAATACATACTTTGATGATTAAAAGTCTGTATTTGACAGTTCTTCTTCGTTTTCAGGTCATTCATAAATTGCCGGAGTTTATAACATTCCATTCCGACAGTTCATCTTCATTTTCTCCACCATCATATATACACTCTAATTCATTAAGAAAAACCAGAAACCCTAGTAAAGCGTGTTTTGACCAAAAAGATAGTTTAGTAATCTCAAAATGGACACCAAAGAGGGTGTTTTGATGCAACGTTATGAATTAGGGAAGATGGTGGGACATGGAAATTTTGCAAAAGTCTACCATGGAAGAAACCTTAAAACCGGGGTGAATGTCGCCATTAAAATCATAGACAAATCGAAGGTTATGAAAGCCGGAATGGTGAATCAAATCAAGAGAGAGATTTCAGTGACGAAATTAGTCAAACACCCGAATATAGTACACCTCCACGAGGTCTTAGCTAGCAAAACCAAGATTTACTTTGTTTTAGAATACGTAAAAGGAGGCGAACTCTTTGATAAGTTAATTAAAGGGAAGTTGAAAGAGGAAACTGCAAGAAAATACTTTCGACAACTCATCAGTGCAATCGGTTTCTGCCATAGCCGCGGTGTTTACCACCGCGATTTGAAACCGGAGAATTTGTTGTTAGATGATGAAGGGAATTTGAAGGTTTCGGATTTTGGATTGAGTGCTTTGGCTGAAACAAGAAGGCAAGACGGTTTACTTCACACGAGTTGTGGTACGCCTGCCTACGTGGCACCTGAAGTGATTGACCAGAAAGGGTATGACGGGGCAAAAGCTGATATTTGGTCTTGTGGTGTCGTTTTGTTTGTGCTTTTGGCTGGTTTTTTGCCGTTTCATGACTCGAATCTCATGGAGATGTATAGAAAGATCACAATGGGAAAATTCAAGTATCCGAATTCGTTTCCTAATGAAGCGAAAAGTTTAGTGTCAAAGATATTGGATCCGAACCCGATAACCCGGATTTCCATTGCCGAAATAACCGAAGATTCGTGGTTTAAAACGGGTTTGGTTTGTGAATTACCAAAAAGAAGTGAAGACATGGTTTCTAGTTTGGAAAACCAGTTTGATTCGTTTAAGGGTTCTTTTGGAGAGAAAATCAGGGACTTGACATATCAGACAGAAGAGATACAGGGTTTGGAAAAAGACTGTGTCTTAAACGCGTTTAATATTATTTCTTTGTCATGGGGATTCAACTTGTCGGGATTGTTTAACCACAATGCCGAAGATGAAAGAGAAGTGAGGTTTATGTCGGGACAGCCGGCTTGTTCTATCGTTTTGAAACTTGAAGAAATAGCCAAGAATTGGAAGTTAAAAGTGATGAAAAACAATGGAGTTTTGCTAAAAGTGGAAGGATTAGAAGAAGGTATAAATGATATTTTAGCCATTGATTTTGAAATATACCAGATCACGCCTAATCTTCACCTAATTGAGGCAAAACGATTAGGAGGTGATAAGTATGGATTTTGGGAGATTGTGAATGAGCATGTAAGGCCAGCCCTTATTGGCGTTGTATGAATTCTAATAGATTAGACGTGTAGCTTATAGTTGTTTGTTTATAGAAATATTGAATTCACGAAGATTTATGTATCCATTTTTTGTGATTTAAGGGCTACTAATGCAAGTTCTAGGTCACATCATGTATAATAAGGTTTTAACTTCAATGTGTCTTTTTAAAAATTATTTATACTGTTCTTATTTACAATAGTTATAATAGTAACGTATTGTATTAATAAACTAAATATATAACCCATCTTTCTTGAGCCAGAGTAGGGGGTTGCGGCAAAGAATACTAAATACTTTAATTGTATATTTTATACGGCAACAAATTAACAATAACAAATCTTTGTTTTTTAATTGGATTAGATTTAGATCTTCCATGTCTAGTTGTGATTGGGATAGTTGGACTGTTTCTCCGATTTCTATATATCGTTTGTAACTCGTTGTTTCTTTGTTTGGCTTTAGCTCCTTGCTAAGCCTTTGTTTTATATATGCAGCCGTTAAAAAAAAAAAAAAAAACTAATAGTAATTTTTTATAATTAACAGTAGTGACATAATAAACTTTAGATATTATTATTATTATTATTACCTAAACTATAATTAATAATAATGCTAATATCAAACATCATCGTTGTGAAACACGTTTGTATCCCTGTTGTTTAACTTTAACCTTTTCCAAGTGAGACGAATTGTTTTGACTTTTGACTTTTTTAAGAGCCATTCTTCGTTGGACTATTCGTCCTATTGCTTTTTTTTTTTTTTTTAAATCTATGATAGTGACACTTTAAGCGGTCTACGGGTCATGGATCTTATTTTTATGCTGAGTTGTCTACTTGTCTTTTCCACGCGAAAAGTTGTTTCTTTTTAATCTTTAGGCTGGGGGAGTGGTCGGCGAGCCATCCCCTCGCTAAACAGCCACGTTGGTTTGGTTTGGCGAGTTCGTCGAAATATTGGCGAGGAATCCATCGGCGAAGGCGAAGGCGAAGGCGAGGCTGGCGGTGTGGTTTGGCGAGGCTTCAGCGAGAGGGTTTGGCGAGAGTTTGGCAAGGATTTGGCGAGGGTTTGGCGAGGCCACTTAATATTTAATTGCTTTCACAATGTGTGACTCTGAGAAAGACAAAAAGTTGACCTACTAAATTTCATTTCACTGCACATACAATCGATTATTAACATTTGAGCAATAAGACAAGTTTTGTTAATAATCCATTAATATATCATCATGAGAGGTTAATAGTTTTAAAGCAATAGGAAAACTATATATGGTCGTGGAGTATGTGTCCACACCATGATAGACCGATATTACGATCAATGTCAATCGAACATAATAATGCAAAAGGCTAATGAATCTCCCACTAGACATGACAATTGAGGCCATGCTTATAACTCCACACGCTCTTGTGGGTTTCATTCATATAGCTTTTTGCATTATTTTGGTATATGATGTTTATGCACATGCCCGTGTGGCATCATGTGGGGTTGACGACATGGTTGTGTGACACCTTGGCAATAAACACTTTGGCTATTTTCATTTGATTTTCAATATTGATTATATATATATATATATATATATATATATATATATATATATATATATATATATATATATATATATATATACAGGCCCGGCCCAAGGCCTGGGCGGCCTGGGCGACGGCCCAGGGCATCAAGTGGGCTAGGGGCAGCGTTTTTTAGTCCATAGTAGCACAATTGAAAACAAATTAAAGGCCCACTATGTATAACTTGGACTTGGACTCAAGGGCATCAATTTAGCTTTGGGGGATTGGAGTCAGGCGGGGAATAAATTAGAGGGGAGGGAGTTTTAAATTTTCAGTTTGCATATTCTACGTTTGATTGTCCGCCATTTGCGACTTGCGAGAGATAGAGACCGAGATCATCACTGGATTACGGCTTACTAGAGAGATAATGTGAGTTCGACTATACCAGAAGACGGAGAAAGGGAGAAGTCAGCGCCGATCAATTTGGAACCCGAACGAAACAATTACACCGGCCAAAAAAGAAAATCGTTCATCCTTCTCCTTTCATATGTTCAATGATAATCAGTGTGTAAGTTTTTAGCCTATAAAAATCGTTTACTCTCTCAATTTCATCCATCCTAATATTTTTTATTTGAAAATTTCTTAGTCATGTTGAGTTATTGTTAGCCGATTTTGATTGTATGAACATGTGTGTGTGTGTGTGTGTGTGTTTGTGTAAATTTGTGAGTTCAACGTGAGATTGTGATTTTGTGAGGTTCAATTTTCTGAGGGCCGAGTTTAGCGAAGGACAAGGTTTGAGGCGAGGCTGACAGTGTACGTAAATTTTTTGTGACTAAATTTCTACTATTTTTTCTGTTATATAAATTCTGATTTTGACTGTGTATGTAAACTTTTTCGATTTTTAGATTGCTCACTTGATTAACTTATATAAAAAGTCAGTTCATTTGCCTCAATTCTTCAAAGAACTCAAAGTTCAATCTATTATCAGGTTGTATCTTTCTATGCTTTTTTCAGATTTTTTTTATCTTCTTTTAGTTCTTTGCTTAGTCATTGTGCTTAAAGCAAGTTGAACCTACCGATAATTCTAGTGATACTAATATAAATAATCCAACTCATAATTCTAGTAATCCAAATGTAAATGATGAACCTATTGCTAATTCTAGTGAGTTATCGAATGATCCTAATGTTAATAAAACATGTTTGCATTTTTATTTTATAAATTTATGTTATATAATGTATAATATGATTTAAAGGGCATCATTAGCTTAGTTCGCCCGGGGCATAAAAAACCAATGGACCGGCCCTGTATATATATATATATATATATATATATATATATATATATATATATATATATATATATATATATATATATATATATATATATATATATATATATATATATATATATATATATATATATTTGAACAGCAAATCTATCCTAATCCTAAATTACTTCTAGTTATGTTAGTGCCAGAGTTTGAACCCTGGACCTCCATGTTAGTGTATATATATATATATATATATATATATATATATATATATATATATATATATATATATATATATATATATATATATATATATATATATATATATATATATATATAGAGTAAATTACAAAAATGGTCCCTGAGGTTGGCATGAATTAACAAGAATGGTCCTACTGTAGAAAAAATCACCATAATGGTACTTAAGGTTACGATTTAGTGACAATAATGGTACAAAAGCCAAGTTAAATGACTATTTTACCCGTTTTAATTTCTTTTTCATTTTCTTTTAATATTTAATTTATTAAAATAATTTAAAAAAAATACCCCTCCCCCCACCCGCCTCTCTCTCTCTCCTCTCCAAGAAAACCCAGCGAGGTTCTCTCCGCCGACGCCACCATCCGAATCCATAAATCCAGATCTAAACTCTTCATCGCCGGCGCCACCATCCGAATCCATTGTCGATCTTAGTGCAATGGAATTTGACAACCAGAAAACCAACCTGTGGGCAAAATAGAGATACGATCAATTGAATTGGAAGTGAGGAACTGAATTTGGAATAAATTAATGGGACGTACCTTGGAACATCTTTTCCATAAGCTTTTGTGACCAAAATCAATCCGTATACAATACTTTTTCCTGAACTTGCTCTCGTAGATCCATGACGGTACAGCCTAGAAAGACGACGTGCAGGGGTATGAAATTTATTGACGGAACTTCATTGTTCTGCAACCACTCAGTAAAGGCTAAATTCAACACCCGCAGCGTTTTTGAATTTCTCCGGATCTGATTCTTTTACGCCGCCACAACGATGCCCTAGGATCACGCTGCTTTTTAACGTTCTGATAACACCCATGTATTTAATTGAGACAAAGAAGAAGACGAAGGAGAAGACGACTTTATTCCTTTAAATCACCCCATGACTTTGAACGGTTTTAATCGTGTTTTATAGGCTTTTTATGCGATTGTTAATCCCTTGATTCGTTAGTTCTGGACACAAAGGAGAACGCGTGGGTTTCTCCTCCGACGACCCGGTGGTGGTGCGAGATTCTCTCCGACAGACTCAAGGTGGGAGCCTCACCCCGTGAACTTGGAAAGATAGGAGCATCACCGGAAAACATAGCGATGGGGTTGGGAAGCCGTCATCGGACGTGAGAAGTAGGGATAGCCTCGAGAAATTTGGTGGGTTTTGAGTATTATAGGCGGAGCATTTGAAGCTGTCGGAAGTGAGGGTGGTTTAGCCGGAGATGATGGTTGTTGTCGTCGGGGTGAGTACTACCGGAAGTTGGCCAACCACTGCTCCACTGTAAACTCCTGCTGCGTACACCACCACATGCTGCGTACACCACAGTGGTGGGTTTTCTTGGAGAGGAGAGAGAGAGAGAGGCGGGTGGGGGAGGGGTATTTTTTTAAAATTATTTTAATAAAGTAAATATTAAAAGAATATGAAAAAAAAATTAAAAAGGGTAAAATAGTCATTTAACTTTTCTTTTGGACCATTATTGTCACTAAATCGTAACCTTAAGTACCATTATGGTGATTTTTTCTACAGTAGGACCATTCTTGTTAATTCGTGCCAACCTCAGGGACCATTTTTGTAATTTACTCTCTCTCTCTCTATATATATATATATATATATATATATATATATATATATATATATATATATATATATATATATATATATATATATATATATATATATATATATATATATATATATATTCCAAATTTACTAACATTCAAATCAAGTTACACTTATAACACAAAATAAAATATTATACACACAAAAACAATTTATTACACAAACTATATATCTTATGTTAAATACAAAGTAACATTTCAAATTTATCCCAATTTTTTTTTTCAAATACAAACTATATCACACATTTAATATATCATCATGAGAGGTCTAACGACCTGTAAACCAATACTACAACATTTTCTATGTCATCTTTATAAACAAATATGCTTGCACAGTGACCATATTTGTGGAATTGGAATCAGTCATGACTATATCTGTACTCTTCAGTGCACTTTGGACATCACGAACCTTGATATTATCATCTGCAAATATACTTGAATCAAAAGCCTTCCAGTTGAGCCTCAATGGTTGTGACGACTCCAATGGTAAGAAGAAGTAAATGTAGGATGGGGTCCACAATGTTTATTTGGAGTCGATATCTAACTTCCCAAATATTCTATTGAAGAATACTTCTCGGAAGCGGTTTGCTTTTAATATCTAGTTAAAGAAACAAAAAACATAACATAAAACTTAAAAGCAGTAAAAAGATAGAGATCATGAGTTACAAAGAAAAGATTTTGTAACATATTTTTAGCTTTTAGCTAGACACCAAATTGTAATGCATTTAACATACATTGGACTAGGATCGATGTCAATAGGACATAAACTACAACGTTTTTGTCCCACCCAAAACCTTGCATTTCACAAACTTGTTTGAAGTAAGTATTAAACACGATAACTGTAATTCGTGATGAGTCGATTCCGAAAAATGATGCTTTGATTTGTAGTGTAGAAACGGAATCACTTATGGATGTTAAAACAGAAAATGTGATGAGTCGATTCCGAAAAATGAAAGATCGGAGAGGTCATATTTAGAATGTAATTTGTACATTAGTTTGACACTTTGTCATTTTATCATATTAAATGAAATTTTAACTTCTAATTTTTATCTTATTATATAATATGCGGAAAAAAAATTGGACTAGTGTGCTACCCTGAACTTTTGGTCTGGGTCCGCCACTGTCCGTTATCCACTTCACATTCAGGAAGTGAACGTGTTGTGTCACCATGTAGCTGTAAAGGCTATTTTTATGTTTAAACATAACCTCAATTAAAACAAAAGTGTCATTAAACTTGCTCTAACATGCCTCGTAAATTTGTGAGCTTCATTTTTAACATCTTTCATACTCATTTCATTTCTTTTTAGTAAAATCTTTTGTAAATATATGTGGAGCCCAAGAGTGTCTCTCCAAAAGAGCCCTTGTGGAGAGAGGGGAGACTCCAACATATATACAAACTTATAGGACCGTGTCGCACCAATGTGGGATACACTAACATCTTACATACTCAATTTATTTCTTTTTAGTCTATATGCTTCTGGTTATACACCAACCCAAAGTTAGTTCTAATTCAATAAGCAATAATAGTTACAAATAACATAAAATTATAAATTATATTACGTTATCTTACAAACAAGCTCCGAATATAGATTATTCGAGTGATATGATTCTAATTGATATTTATCTTGTAATATCGTTTTAAATAGTTATAGTTTTATATATCAACTTAATATAAGAATTATTATTTTATAGTAAATACTAATATTATAATTATTTTACATAATATTTATTTATTATAACTTTAACTGTAGAATTTTATTCAGCAGACACTAATTGTATATTTTCATAACAGTACAAATAAGGGAGCGCAAGATCTTATATGTTCACTGTTGAAAATTTAATTTAATATGTAGAATTTATTTTTTGTTGGGACCCTGCATTGGCTCCAAGGCAGCCGCCGACGGATTATATATTTATATGGCGACATGGCATTATTGAGATGAAATTGGCTCCGACCAATAGAAAATTATAGATGCTTTCCTATTATAGATAGAACTTACATTATTCATGAAAAAAAAAAACATACTATTTTTCAGGATTTACCCTTCCTATAACACTCTCCAAAAAGTAATCTAAACACATGAAAAAATAACGTTCGGAAGTTTCATTTAATAATATAAATTATCCAATTGTTATTCTATCCACTTATCAAAAACAAAATTCTATACATAGATGTACAACAGTTTCTTTATAGTCATTATGGTCATCTTTGCCATGCAAGACAAGACATAATAGAATAGGTTGTGTTGTGTTGTGTTCATGTGTTGGATTGTTTGGTATGGATGTCACACCCAAAAATGTAGGATACACAATCGTTCTCGATCTTTTTTCAATTTAAAAGACGTAAATACCCTTCTGATCATCGAATTCAGGCTCATGTACTTTATACAATGTCCATAAGGGCAGGCCTTATATGCTCATTCAAAATCTCCCAAAACCCTACCCTATCACCTCCCAATCGCTTTGCCTTAATGATGTGAACATCATGTGAGATCACAAATATCTCAAAATCGATCTCTAAAACACCATTCTTGCCATCTTTTACTCCTTCCAAATTTATGAACCCTCCATTGTTCTTCATCACTTTAAATTTTAAAGTCTTGGCTATTTCTTCCACTTTCATAACAATGGTGGAAAAAGACTTTTTTGACATGAACCTCGTTTCGTTCTCGTCAATGGCATCGTCATTGAACAATCCGGACAAGTCAAATCCCGGTGACAATGAAATGATGTCAAATGCATTCAAGTTATCAGGTTTTGCCAGATATATGGAGTCCTTGATTTTCTCTCCAAAAGAGCCCTCAGAAAACATTTGTTCTGTTCTTCGCGGTTCAGACACCAAACCCTTTTTAAACCACGAATTTTCCATTATTTTTGCGATGGAAATTCGGGTTTTAGGGTTTGGATTCAACATCTTTGACACTAACTTTCGCGCTTCGGAAGGGAACCAATTTGGAAAGTTGAATTCCGCCTTTGTGATCTTTCTATACATTTGCATGAGGTTCGCATCTTGAAAGGGAAGAAAACCAGCCAAAAGAACAAATAAAATCACCCCACAAGACCATATATCGGCTTTTTCCCCATTATACCCTTTTCGATGAATGACTTCAGGTGCCACGTAGGCGGGCGTACCACAACTTGTGTGAAGGAAACCATCTTCCCATTTGGTTTCAGCCAAAGCACTCAAACCAAAATCTGAAACTTTCAAATTCCCATCTTCATCTAATAATAAATTCTCTGGTTTCAAATCCCGGTGGTAAACTCCCTGGCTATGGCAGAAATTGATGGCGGTGATGAGTTGTTGGAAGTATTTTCTTGCAGTGTCTTCTTTTAGCTTCCCTTTAGCCACCTTATCATAGAGCTCGCCTCCTTTTAAGTATTCTAAAACGAAGTAAATTTTGGTTTTGCTAGCCATGACTTCATAGAGTTGGACTACATTCGGGTGTTTGACTAATCTCATTGCTGAAATCTCTCTCTTGATTTGATTCATTATCCCTACTTTTAAAATCTTCTCTTTGTTTATGACCTTAACTGCAACGCTCATCCCTGTCTCAAGGTTTCTTCCATGGTAGACTTTTGCAAAGTTCCCCTGCCCTAACAATTTCCCTAACTCATAACGATTCATTTTGACCAAAACTGTTGTAAATTTGGCAGAGTATGGTTTTTTTCACAAGTATCACGGTATGATATGGTTTGACCTTGAAAGTACTTTGTTAAACTGAAGAGAATGATATTACCACATAGCTGGGTGTGCTTATCTCCGATCTCATCCAGGAGGAATGAGGACGACTTAAATGGAACTCCAGATTCAGAAAGAAACCACGCGTGGAAACACATCTCTCTGCATTCCCTGGTCTTTTAATGAACTGGACTGTAATAACGATTTTGAGCTAGAACTTTCGTCGAACAGTTGGAAGGCACTTTCAGAAACTATAGCGACTATATGATCCGAAAGTCTGAAACGGAAAGAAAAAAAAAAGTATGTTAGAGCTAAATCGACCAATCAAATGTCGTTGTTCCATTTCCAGATATGAGTAGTTAATTAGACAGTAAACTCAAGATGCATCTGCAATGAATTCAGCAAATTCGATATGATATTGCGAAGGGGAGGAATCTGTTGCAAATCAAGTAATATCATATCTAAGTAAATAATCAAATATACGCATACAACGAACAGTTCAACAACAAAACTAAAATATATACATATACAATGAACAATTCACCGAAGATGCATATAACTTTCAACTATTGAGCACATAGAAATTATAGATCTAGTACGAGCAGTGAGTAAGTAAAGTCCGAAAAGAAGAAAGTAAAACTTGCGAGGAGTTACCTTTTTTGATTCAAAGTTCGAATGCGTGTAGCGTATGAAAAGGAATACATGCATAAACGCGCACCAGCGTGGCTTTATAAATGAAACAGAGAAACCTATTTTATTGATTGCTATAAAAATATATTATATTTGGGAACTTTTTATGTCAGTCACTAATGACGATCTTTTAGAAAAGTAACATTTATCTATAAATTAATTATCGTGATTTTTGTGTTTGTCATGTACGTTTTTTTTTGTTGTCACACGCAGGTCGGTTTTTGGGTTTTCCTTCGGGTTTAGAATCCTTATTCGGGTCTTTCTGGATTTATCCTCTCCACCACCGCTTTCTCCCTCATTTGTCTTTCCCACCGTCAACCCCTCACCTACCATATATTCCCCAACTCCGTCGATTCAGCATCGCCCTCACCTACCAGTCTCCCTCGATTTCGCGTCGGTTATTTAACCCGTTCGAAGATATCAGCCACTCTCACATCTCAGATCAAAACAATTGCTTCCCGTATAGTCGATTGATTCCGCCGGAGTTATTTGATGTTACTTTCCTCGAATGCTACACTCCTCTAGTGTGTGCGCGTGCGTGTTTGTGCCGCCTGGGATCGAGAGAAAGAGAAATGGAGTTCAAGCATTGTGTGGGTTAACTGGGCAAGGTAGGAGACAGAGACGCAGCGACATCGCTGCTGTCGGGCGTTTTTCCGGCGACGCTGTGGTTTTCGACGGCGAATGTAGCTGTGGGTGGCAGCGCCATAAAAGTTAGTTTTGGTTTTTTGAATCGGTGCTACTCACCTACTATAATTCTTCATTGCTTTTAGGTATTTTGAATATTTATTATAATAATACAAACCACACCTTCACCTTACATTCGTCTGCCCCAAATTCGATTTCGCCAAGAACATTCGCCTGCCCCAGGTAAGTTTTTTATTCAATTTTAGTTTTTGCTCTTTTTCTAATCGAAGATACATGGGTGTCTGATCGTATTTTAGATCGATATGCTTGGATCGGTAACCTATAGATGTTAGCATCTTATGTTTATTTTTTATGGTGAAATTGATTTGTTTTGGTTCCCCATAAAATAGATTAGTATTTGGTTGTGTTTATTTTCAAATGTCTTCTTCAATATGTTTAGGTCCCTATATTTTACAGATTTTAGCTTTGTGGTTTGTTTATGTTTGGTTTTAGCTATGCTTATGGTAGATTTTGTTGATAATATTTCATATTGGTCAAAGTCTTTTAGTTCATTCAAATTAATACATATTGATGAGATTCTTAATTTTCATTAGACGTTTTCTAATGTATGTAATCAAAGATTGTTGAAACAAATCAAACTTTGATATGTATGAATCATTTTTCTTATTTGTGAAATCTCATCCCAAATTTTAAATCTTTGGGCATTTTAAGCGAACAAGATTCCATTTCATTTTGAAAGTCAACATTTCTTTTTTCTTGAATTTAAATGAAATATTTCACCTTTGTAGTTGCAACAATTCTCTTAGCCATGAAGAAAATGCAAGTGACAAGTATGACAAAGAAAAACATGTATGCATTTATACATTCTTAATTATATAAATATTGGGAAATTGTTAATGTACTGATAATCATGCATTCATGTTATTGAAACAGGTTTTGCTTGTGAAGTCTTTTTTAATTTCGCATGCAAATTTGCTTCAAGAGTTAAGAAATCTTAGTAAGGCGATTAATCAAACGATTGATTTGAGTGGTTTCACTTCTCAAAATGAAGAAACAGGGACTAATAATGCTGATTCAAATATACCAGAAAATGTTTCTAAGGTTTGTTTTGATTGTTCTTTAATTACACATTTTAATGGTTTAAATTATGATTATTATATTTTTTTATTCTTGAACAGATTCCAAATGGTTCAATTGATACACAAAGTGAATATCTTTATACTTTACAAAACGATGAACTTTATCGTCTTTTCCACTCACTTGGTGATCAAATTCTATACTTATGGAGCACATTTCTCAAGTTTCATAGGTTTGGTTCTTTTTTCTTTTTCCAATTCTGCCCTTTACTATTGTAATCTTATTTTTTAGTGAACACCAAGGCTAACAAAACAAAAATCTCGGAGCATTTATGTAATTATTGGGCGGTTCACCGAAGGGCAGAATAGTCAATATGGATTGCATACTCCAAAGTTGAAATGCCTCACCAACCGATCAGAGAAACCATGTCAGCATACCATGGTCCACGTGGCACTGTCCCTGTTCTCAGAAAGATAACTGAAGATGTAAAAATTTCACCACAATTTTACTTATCACAGATTACAAACAACTAAACATCAAACATCTTATTGACTTTTTTATTTTCTTTATTTTTTTTCTTCCATTTTTAGCCTTCTCAGGCTGCAGCAATGCGAGCTGAATTACATTGACGGAGTATTGCACAAATGAGGGTGAGGGGTGTTTTTGACTTTTGAGCTTCATTATTATAAATTATATATTTCTTATGTGGAAATTATATGTATTTTTATTATATGCAGATAAACAGTCGTTCAATTCAAGATCTTCATATTTTTGGAGATCCTTCACGAATACCTATTATAATAGTGGAACGTGTTGTAAATGCACCATTACGTACCCCTAGTGGAAATTCCTACTTCAGGAACATGGACCCCAAGGGTATTAACGGTATTTCTCAAGAACATGACCCAAGTTTATCTACTATTCAGCAAAAGGGACGTGTTGTCTTATCTTATCCCTTCTTCTTTTACCCCGTCCCGGACTGTAAAGAACAAATAGAGGTGATTATTGGTACACAATAGACTTTATCTGCCCATGAACCCACCGTCTAAAGATCAGAAAAAGCAAATTACTAAGAGAAAAAGGCGTTGGTGGATCATTTGTTGCACTTGGGAGTATTTCACATGGTATTTCCTAAGCTAGACCTTTGATTCGTTTATCTTGCCTCTGTTTCTTTTACGGGATCCATTCTTCTTTCTCCTGTGAATTCACCAATTACAGGTAATCTCATTCTTTTTCTCTAAAATTTCGTTTTCGTTGTAGGGTTTTATCATAAGGGAAATCTTTGGCTTTTTTCTATTTTCAAATTTTTTTGTTATCAGAGATGAAACTAATCATTATTGCTTTCTTTTGTTTTTTGAAAGATTGCACCTGTCAATTTCTTATTGTTACAGAAAGGCTAGCTTTGTTTATGCTTTTTTGTATTTAGAATTTTGGTATCCGAGTTATCTCGGTGGGTAGACGAAAATGTTTTCAGTAAGTTTACTTACATTTCTTTATCACTAATACCAATGTACTTCTTTTTACCCACATTAGCAACATACTTATGTTCCATTATGAATATAGGCTTTGTACTTTTTAGTAGCATACTTTCATTTCTTTACCACTAATAGCAATGTACTTCTTACCCACATTAGCAACATACTTATGTTCCATTACGAATATGGGCTTTGTACTTTATTTGTTACATATTGCTATTATCGGTAGAGAAATGAAAGTAGATTGCTATTATGGGTAGAAAATAAAGTACACTGTCTATATGGGTAAAAAAGATTGAAGTACATTGCTATTTTTTTAAACTTGCGTTTTATAAAATGTTGGCAACCTGTGTATATGGTGACAGGTACCATGTGTTGCTGTTGTTGAAAACATGTGCCATTTTGATGCGGATGGAAAACGATTTTACTCATTTGATAAAGGATCAGGCGCGTAGGTAAGAAATGATTAAATACTAAAGGTATTAATGTAAATTAAAAAAACTCAAGGTAGGTTAATGTAAATTTGCATGTGTTCTTGGGATGGAAGAGTGTCGGCCCCTTTTGCACAAAGTAATTTTATTCACTGTGACTGCAGGTTGTGGAGTAATTTGGAATGCCTCATCTGTTTGACCTTCCAATAAGACCAACAGTAAGCATGCCTTGGAATTTATACAATAATCTATGAAATATTATAATAGTATTTATTTTGCTTTACATATTGTAAACAAATTTATTGAATAAAAATTCGTCATTGAACTTCAGTAATTACTTTATGTGAATTTTCTTATATTTGAACCAACAATTTGTATCAAAGCAGTTGATTCAAATTGAAATATCAGACCATTGCAAAACCTGAACCAAGTGTAGTCAGCCTCATGCAAATTTAAAGAAGTATAAAAAACTAATTTTTTTATTTTATTTTGACAGCTGTCTGCTTCTGGAGATTGTGCAATACCTGAAGTGGTGGCTGATCCTCAAGGTGAAGTTGGTGACATATTTCAAAATCTAGGAGTTTGTGTGGTACAACAGTGTGCAAAGATCCGCCAACAAGGTATGGTGGACTTATTTTATTTTGTTCCAAATTTTTTTTTATTTTCTTAAATGGTATCGTGGACTTTTTTGTACACGTGGATGTCCAAGTAAGTATATAAGCGATAAATAATTTAATGTTAACAACTTATTTAGAAAAGTCTCCACATATTTTTGTATAAAAAACAAGTTGCATAAATCAGTAATTAAAAGGACATTCATATTTCTTTTAACAGTTTCAACTGCTGTTATGTATGACAAGTCTATCAAGGCACTTAAGGTGAAAGTGCCTGATTCAAATGAAGAGTTTATTCTACATCCTGCAACTGTTTGGCGAAATGACCGTTCCGCCCAAAGTGTGGTATGTAATCTTTTACATCGTCATATTTCAAAGAGGGTTAAATGCGAGCATAGCAATGTATTCTTATTTCATTTCTTCCTATTACAACATTGTACTTTGAAACCGTAAAAAGAAGACATACAAAAGGAAAAGGGGCCCCTACATAATACAAATTAAACCAAAGCAACGCCAAAGGTTTCCAGCTTAAAACCCTAGCCACTAGGACCCACGAGAAAAGAATAACCCATGCGGAGCACGGGCTCCCACTAGTTAATAATCAAAATGGAAGTTGTTATGTCACTAATGACTATCGTTTAATATTATAAAACAATTATTCGTTTAAACATAGAATTATGAGTTACATCAATTATTTTGCCGAATGTTACAACGAATAATGACCTCGGCTACTGAATTTTATCATATAATTAACTGTCATATATTTTTTGAGTAATTAACATGTTAGGCAGGCATATAGTTATTTTGAGCACGCATCTTTATAAAAAACTGTTTTCTAATGTCTTGGATGCGTACTATATGCATCGTATGCGGAGTCTCTAATATCTTCTACGCACTATGCCATTGTTGCTGAGATTGACTGTCATAGATTGTGTTTAATGTACTTGTTGTTATACTACATGCTAGGATTGTTGTTGCTATTACCGAAATGTTGTTGATGTTATTTGTTGTTATTTAGTATGTTAGTATTAGTCATTGGTTAGTTATCTCGTACTGGGGTGTAAAAGACTTTGTTGTGAGGTCATGATCGTTGTTATGATGTCCTGCTATTACTATTTTTGTTGTTGCCGTCATCGAGGGAGTACGATAACAACTACTGATCATTTTAGATAGGTCATGTGGGCACTGAACAATACTAGTTATCCATAGGTGTTATAGGTGAATCTTCAAATCATATCCTGCTGTTGATCGGATTGACCATTTGCTGATACTCCACCCCCTGCTTTGCTTATAATGACCTATCACGAGTGGAGAAATCATTGAAGTCGTGTAGTCGTTGTTCCTTAGGTTTGTTGTGACTACGAGAGGACGGGGTGGGAATAAGACACGTTGTTCACATTAGATATCAAACTTGTTGTTTATTGTTATTTGCAGATTTTGTTGTGTTGTATGCCTACATTGTTGTGTTGTTTGTTAATTACTGTTGTATTATTGTCATACTACTGATGTATAATATATTGAATCAAAACATATGTGTCTCGCCAGACAACATCTAACGTATTATTTTGATGTGTGTCTAAGTAGCAGATCTAGGGACACTGGTAGTTAGAGATACGAACTTGATAAGTGTATCGAGACACAATTGTTTGACATTTAGTTTGAACTTAGTAGATACTTATGACTTTATGATGATTAAGACATTCTTTGCAGTTTTATTTAAATATTTTGAGTAATTTACATGTTTAAGTTTTCTGTGATTTTTCTGATGCAATTTCTTATTCAAAATTTGGTTGTTAAAAGCATAAGACTATTTTCAAATTTAGTCAAAATAAGAGCCATCAATGACGAATAGAAGGATAAGACAAATCCTGTAAACATCCCATATCGAATCCATACAGGGCCAATTACATGGGGGTAAATCAGGAAACACTAACGATATTTTGAGCGTTCAATGAATAAACATCGAACATTATTTACAGAATTTCGCACCTCAATGGATAGCTCCAATCGTCAAGCAAAGCCATCAAGGGAGAAAGTTTTATAAATTATGATAATGGACAAATACAACATTATTGATTGCACTTTATAATAATTGTTAGCCGTAACACTCTATGCATATGGTGTGGATACTTTTCTTTTTTTTCTGAAATCTCTAATAATTTCTTGATTATTGTAAATTTGCGATGGTATTAGATAGTTCTTTCTCTAGATGATTTATCTTATGTACGTGATACTTCCACCAAAAAAGTTTGTGATAACCATAACTGTTAAAAGGTGTGTTCGGCAAAATTAGCTGGTAGCTGGTAGTGGTTAGCTGTAAGCGGTTAGCGGTTAGCTGGAAGCTGGTAGCGGTTAGCGATTAGCTGGTAGCTGTGACTTTTATTTCTGCAGAAGTGTTCGGCAAAGCAGCTGTTAGCTTTTATAAGTGTAAAATAATATAAAAATCAAAAGTCAAACGTTAAACGCTCTCAAAAGCTATATGAAATAGCTTTTGTATTATGAGCGTTTTGTTAAAAGTAAAAGTTAAAAGCTCTTGCTGGCGAACGAGATTTTTTCATTTTTTCGAGTGTTTTCCTAAAAGCTAAACGCTCCCAAAAGCTCTCAAACGTTGCATGTCGAACACGCCCAAAATCAGGGATGTTACAAAATAAATGAGGAATTTCTAGTTTAGCCAAGTGTCAAAATCGTAAAAGCAAAACAAAAGTGAATCGCTTAGTTTGAAAAAAAAAATCAAAAATCAAAACCGTAACGATACTAGTGATTTTGGATCTATGCGTACACGTTTAAAAAAGATCGGTGTTTCGACTTTCAATCATTATATTTGATAATTTTTTTCTTTGATATCAATATATCTATGGAAATATGAAAAATCATATTCTAGATCGAAGAAAACTTAAACAAATAAATCTTAATTAATAGAACATGATAAAAATATACTTTGATTATCGAACAGCTTGCGTCTTGTTTAATTTTTATTGCAAATTTGCAATTACTCAGTTCTTTTCTCATTTATTCCGATTTAATATTTATGTTACATCATCGTCAGTTCTCTCATTTATTTCGATTTCATTTTTTTTTTCTTTTTTTTTTTCGATTTCGTGTATATGTCACCTCATCGTATCAAAATTCATGTAAAAGTGCTCTTTCACACTAATCATATAAACTATTATTTTTTTATGATCAATAGATATACAATTGTGTGCTCAATAATTTGGGGTAAACGTCAAGTACCGCCTTCCTTTAAACGAGCCAAAAGCCAAATGAGACCCCCACAAGTCTTGTTTCAAAATAATAGTTTAATATGATGTTCTTTTCCCTGGTTATGGTACACTTTAGTTTTATTAATTTCATGTGTTTGGTACATTGAACCCATTCAACCAATCACCATTTACTTTGAAGAAAATGTCTTTAAAATTAATAATACGGGTTATTTCATATTTATGCAGTGGCGGCACTGGGTGTGCAGCGGTCGTACGAGACCTCCAATCGTAAGGGGTCTCGGATCGAAATTTTCATTTACTATTATATTAAACATTAATTAAAGTATAATTGCATGCTACTAATCTCATTTATGTTTTATCAACAATAGAAACTAGCATCATGCCAAACCAACGTACCTTCTTTTGACTATTTTTTAATTTTTATGACATGATGCAAAAAAAAAAAAAAATGCAAGTTAATTTCTTTTTTTGCGGTAAATAGCAACATTCTTTTTTTGTGACCTAATGCAAAAAATAGCAAGTTAGTTTCCTTTTGTGTGATAAATAGCAACACAATTTCTTTTTTCTAGAGTAAATTACATGAATCGTCCATGTGGTTTTGGGTAATCTGCATGTTTAGTCAACATCTAATTTTTTCAATCGGATTGTACCTAAGCTTTGGATTTGTTGCAATTTAGTCGCTGTCAAACAGGAAATAACTATAATGTCCTTGTGTATTTTTTTAATTAATTTATTTTTTGATTAATTTATATTTCTTTTAAATGGAGTGGGGATGAGTAAAACTTATCAAAGAAGAATGTGAAGTGGTAGGGTTGTTAGTGTTGAGGTGGTTTTAACATACACAAGGAGGGATGAGAGGCGTATATGAGCGACGATGGTGAGAGGCAGAGATGATCAGGGCCAATGTGAGGAAAGTTGGGTAGTGGTCCATCAGTATTGTCAATGATGGTTTGAAGAGGTGATTAGAGTATGGAGTTGGTTTCTAAGGATTCATAAAAAGAGATAAGGGAAGAGGATAGACATATATCATGTTTCTATGTTGGGGTTTGGGTTAAGGGTGGGGATGGGATGGGCCTTATAAAATAAATAAGCAAATAAATACAAAATACAAAATAATATCTAGTGAGGATTGCTCGGGTTAAAAATAAAGAGTTAGGGACCAAGCACACAGATTACCCTAAACCACAAGGAAGATTTGTATATTTACACCTTTTCTGGTTTATTTGTAATCAGATGTAAAACTACAGGGCAATTTAGTTTCTTTTTCGCGCTAAATAGCAACATACTTTCTTTTTTCAATTTTTATGACATGATATAAAAAGAGCAAGTTAGTGTCTCTTTCATGCTAAAAAAGGAACATACTTTTCTTTGTCTATTTTTGTGACATGTACATTTTCAATATTACGTGTATTATGTGGATATGTAATATGTTGAAAAAAAAATTGTGTTTGGCGGTGTTTAAAGACAGGTGTCGCTCTCTTAGATGTTTATGGAAATACTTCCCTTAAATGATGAAAACGTAGTACATCGAGGCAAGATATAATGAAAGATTGTGGGAATTAGATAAGTAAATCGATATTGTGTGGCATATTTATTCTTTGATTAGCGGGATACTTTGCCAGTGAATTGCAACATAAATGGTTAAAGTTTGCTCTTCCTAGTTGTTTACCAAGCCCCAAAATAAACGACATATAAGGAGTTATTATCCCAATCTTAGTTTTATTTAAAATAATACCATGACCCTCAAGAACGAAGATAGAAGAAAAGTAGTTTTATTTGTGTCTAGTGTTAAAGCAAGAAGTTGGACTTTAGGATTCATTCTTCCTAGACGCTTTTTACGCCTTTTATAACATCCTTAGCTTGCATGTAAAAGAATAGCATAACAATCTCTTGAATTGTACAAGAGTACCCTTAATCATGTAATAAAGTGTATAACCGCCTATGGTTTGAGAGATCAATTTGAACCGTTTGATATTGGTTCTTGTGGCTGAACTGAACCACACCCTAAAAGCATCTCCAGGGCGGTATTCGAAGAAACAAAGAGATCGTGTCTACGCATCCATAATTCCTAAGGAAATATCTCTCATCACCATGAATAAGTACTTTGATATGAAAATCTCAGCAGGGTAAGGAAGAATAGAGGGCAATATCATATTTGTGGGAGAAGAAATTGTACGACGCGTTCACATTGACGTCCATTAACCATTTTCACCTCATCAATTTCAACCAAAGTGAGATTAGTGTTATGTGGCAAAATACTATAGTCCAATCAAATGTACAAAAAAAGAAGGGAAGGGTTTACGGGGAATCGTTTTTGGGAGGGAAAGCAGGCCGGCGCGATGGCTAGTGTAGCAGTTTTGGGGTTTTTAGAGAGAAGGTTTAGGGAGAAAGGCCGACGGCAACCTGCAGTCTTTCTTGTATATCGATGATGCGTTGGATTCTTTTCAATCTATCTTGCTTCGTGTGTGACTTGGTGAGCTTTATGCTCCATCACTATAATGTTATACAGGGAGATAGTTATCGAGCTTGGCTCGAACTCGACTCATTCGTCAGTTGAACCTAAACGAACCTAAGTTTGGTTTGAGCCCAGCTCGGTTAACAATCAAATATCAAGCTTGTTTGTGTCATTGTGTCTTAAGCTCATTAAAAAGCTCGTTTATTATTATTTAAAATATTTAATAATTACTATTTAACTATTTAATATATAAAATAAAAAATAAAAGTTATATAATATAATATGCATAGGCTCTTTTAGGCTTGTGAGCCTAATCAAGCTTGACAGATCGGGCTCGAGCTTGTTTCATAAACGAGCTTAAAACTAGCTCGAGTTCGGCTAAGACTCGTTTAACTCGAGCTCGAGTTCAGCTATTAACGAGTCAATCCTGAATAACTCACGAGTATCTCAGCTTGTTTGCCCCTACACAAAGGTTAATCAGCTAATAACTAATAAATTATAAGGGTTGAGGTTTACTTTTAGTTTAATCCAACAGTTGAGGAAGAAGAAAGCGGTTAAATGACTTATTGGTCATATAAAGATATAATTAAGTTTGCTATCAAATTTAGACATCGATTAAAATTTAGATGCTAATATAAATAAATTTACATGTCCACAACACTAAATGGCCAAAGTCGAACTCATTTAATATTGCGTTTGGGATTATTAAGTATAAGAAAAGAAAAGAAAAAAAAGATTACCGTTGTTGTTGCTAGATCTAAACCAACGCCAAAAACCACCATACATTTTCTTCTACCTAAAAAATTGCAAAACTTCTACTACCACCACCAACGCCCAAACAGTCGTCGCGACTCCCTCTTCTCTAATAGGTTTGAAAGAAAAAGAAAGAATATAGGTCGTTTCCCTTTGCCCTTATTGTGTATGTATATCTTATTGGTTATGGCCTTATGGGGCTTTTTTCTCTTCTTCGTAACGTCTGTAAAAAATAATGAACATGGCTTGTGTGCAATACAATAAGAGTTTTAGTTGTTGTGTCTCTGTGTGTAAACCGACGACAACTAGAAGCATATCAAAGACCCGCCCCTTTGGGGTACCGATTGCCACGACTAGAATTAGACGCAAGAAAATTATAGAACAAGGGATTCTACGTTCTCTCTTTGTGTGAGTTCTCAGAGGCTACTAGCAAAAAAGCAAAACTCGAAAGGGGTTGGGTCTCACTCTCGAATATACCTGGATATAAGAGGCATAGAGATTAAGAGGGAAACAACAAACCTGCCAAGTTGAGCATTGAGTTTTAATCAATAATTATTGGAACACTTTGTTGTTGATTGTTTTAGAGTCATCTTAACATTTTCAGTATAATGAAAATGATAAGTATGTCAATGTTGTTCACACTTTAGTTCTAATACAATATAGGATGTGCGAGAGTGCACACTTGTATCAAATTAAGTTGATAATGGTACTACCAAAATAGTGGGGGTTAAGGGGGCTGCACCCCCTTGTAGAGTCCTAACAATAACAAATTTCGTGATCAGTATCGGTATCAGCACGTGCTGACGCTGATGGTTCTCGGGCTGATGTTGACACTGATTGTAACACTAAACTGTCCCTATAACCGCTCCCAACTTAATGGAATCAGTTGTCTGGCTTAAAACTATTAGGAAAACACTCATATTGAGTATCAAGAAAACACTCATATTGAGTACAGTAAGAACACAAATTCTCTCAATCATCGAAAAACTATGGACTTGTTTTTGTATCTAAAATCAAGTCTGTTTTTCTTGAATTATCGAAATTTGGATTTCATGATACTCACGCACTAAGGGTTGAAATATCAAACTCGGACAGTGGTTTACACGATTTTAGAAGCAATTCATGATTCTATAAACCTACCATTGTTCTATTAATTACTTTGTATATACTTTATATTGATTAATTAATAAATCAGATTGCTAATGAATAAATCATATTACTTGTTGTTTTTCCATTTTACTTGTTATCCGTTGATGATTAAATCATATTACTTAGTGATTTATGTTTTACTTGTTATTCATTGATGATTAAAATACTTGTTAATTTTTAGTTTACTTTGTATTAGTTAATGAATAAATAAGAGTACTTATGCATTTAAAAATAAGTTTTAATCATTGATAATTAGATGTTGATTCCCATTTTCCTTTGTATTAATTAATGACTAATAAGATTACTTGTTGATTTTTGTTTTACTTGGTACTCATTTATGAGTAAATCATATTACTTGTTGTTTTTCTGTTTTACTTGTTATTCATTAATAATTAAAGGAATAATGTTATAAAATGACAACCAACAATACAAAATTTGTTATTTATGTCACTTGTTTTTTAATTATATTCAATAGACCACTAAACTTTTTTTTTTGTGTTTTTATTACACTATTAGAGTGTTTTCCAATTGAGTAATTTTGTCAAAGTAGATGTCACTATGAACGTAATGTCAATGTCAAAATGACCTAAATAAATAAATTCTGCAATATTGAATCTCATAGTGGACAACATGTAAGATTCAATATTAATTTATCTTGTTAAAATTTATTACAATGGTGTAATGAAAACCTAATAAAAAGTTTAGTGACCTATTGATACCAATTAAAAAATCTGAAATCAGTCTTTCTCTACCGTTTATCATGTGGTGCAAGGAGGTACCGATCAAAGTGAATTGTTTTATATGGCGGGCGGCTCAAAACAAGATTCCGACTTTGACCGCGTTAAGAACGAGGGGTATAGAGCTCGACTCGACAAGATGTGGTGTATGCATAAACGGGATGGAATGCTCGGATCATATATTGGTGACATGTCCTTTTGCGACCTTGGTGCGAGAAAAGATATTTAGGTGGTGTGGCATAAATCATCGAACATTCAATACGGTAAATGAATTACTTGAATTTGCAGCAAATTGGAGCCAAAATATACAAAGAAAGAAACAATTTATTTCAATATGTTACGGGATGCTATGGAGTTTGTGGAAGTTCCGGAATAATCGAGCATTTAGCAAGCAATTTGTTGATCCAACAACCGGTGTCGATTTCATAAAATCTACAGTCTTCTTATGGATCAAATGCAGGGGGAAAGAAGCGATTAGCGATTGGTCGGAGTGGAGTTCCTCACCGTTCTCCTTTTACTAACTTAGCCATGTAATTTTGATCTTGTTTTGTGTTGTTTATTGTTGAACTGTTGCTTTCTTTTTGTCCCCCCTGTTAGTTTCTTGCTGCTTGGGGTTTTTAATAAAAGTTGCCGTTTCCAAAAAAAATATATATTATTGGTTGTCATTTTATGACATTAACCCATAAGTATTATCATATTACTTCCTCGTTTTCTATTTTACTTGTTATTTATTGATTATTAAAATACTTGATGCTTTTCGGTTTACTTTGCATTCATTAATTAATGAATCATATTACTTTTGAACTTTTTCATCTCGGGTTAATTGAATTTTTTTACGGATTCCTATTTTCGGGAAGAAAAAATCATTTAAGGAGATTTTTAGGTAACTTGCATCATAATCTTCAACATTTAGTAATTTAAAATTTTAATTAATTGATTATAAAACACAATTACTAAATTTAGAAAATGTAGAAACCTTTTTATAGCCTTTGGATCAAATTAATTGAACTGGTTGAGATTTATGCTCATTTTCAAATGAACATGTGTATGTGTGTGTTGGGGAGTCATGAATGCAATGAAAACACCGGATTAATAGACCGTATTTGAGCCGGTCAAGATCCCAAAAAACAGTAGCAGAAGGAGACGCTACGAATTGGGGCAATATTCTGAGAAAATTCCATCTCAGTCTTCCCGCCTTGTGCACACTAGAATCCTATGCTATAACGGTATTGTCAACCTTCGACAATCGGCTGTACTTCCAAGTCTTCCCGCCTTGCGCACACCCAAAAACATTATAAAAGAATATAATTAAAAATTTATGAACGTCAAACAAAAAAGCTTGTGATTTAGGTTAGATATTTTTTCTTTTGAGAGATACGATTAGATCTAAATTTGTTTTGGTTTTTTTTTCTGGTTTTTTTTTAAAATTTAGTTTGTTTGAGTTTTAAGGGATATTGAAGAAATAATTTTCCAGGGTTTTAACTTTTACTTTAAGGAATCTGGATCAAATAAATTTCTTATCTTATCTGGATCCTAATTTAAAAATACACAAATAAACCAAAGAGATTCAAATAAACCAAAGAGATTCTTATCTTATCTGGTTTTAACTTTTACTTTAAGGAATCTGGATCAAATAAATTTCTTATCTTATCTGGATCCTAATTTAAAAATACACAAATAAACCAAAGAGATGAAACTCAAGGACAAAGGGTAATCGAGTAATGGTATTAAGAAATATCAGGCCGAAAGTCATAAATTTTGACATAACACATAAATAAAAGTTAGTAATTTACTCAAACACTCTTAATCTAATTATAGAAAACACATAGCATAGAATAACCGACTTCACAAACTTTTAATCCACACCGCATGAAAGTCGCGAACTTATTACACTATGTTTCTTCTTCTTCTTGCTCGGTTTCGCCGCCAAGAACGAAATCCGACCAAACCCAAACTTCTTTCTTTTTCCCGATCGCCGCTTCCCACCACCGTCACCACCACCGCCGCCACCACTGCTGCCACCATCATTAGTTGCCTTTCTCAGCATTTGTGCTAAAGAAACCTTCCTTTTCACGGAACTCTCTTCTGTCAAAAGCAACTTCCTGCTCAAAATCTGCCCAATCGACATCGTCGGCCTCAAAACCGGACTCGACCCATTACTCTCCAAATGCGCCCCATTTACGTCAAACAAACGGTTGTTATTCATCCGACAAGAAGAATTCTTGAATTTAGTCGCGTTTTGGACCGTTGACTTTCTCCTTTGACCATGGTCGGATCGCCATTTTCGAAGAGCTTCTTCTGCTTTTAACTTGTCTCCATTAGCAGCTTCGACTTTACTCAAAGCTTCTTCAAGAACCCTCTTACTGTTCTTCACTTCTTCTGTTGCTTCTTCTACCTTTTTCAAAATGTCAGATTTCGATACCTCTGATTGGTCGATTTCAATATTTGAATATTCATGAGACTCTCGAGCTTTCAACTTTAAAGAAGAGTATTCCTCGATTGAAAGAGTCACGCCTTCGCCTTCTGATAAATTTTCACTTTTTAATAACGAATTTATCTCGGATCTTGCAAGAGCTTCACTAGCTCTCGCAGCTTCCTTCAATTTTCTAGCAGCAATTAGACGAATTTTGGCTGTTTTTATCTTCGTTTTAGTCTGTTCGATTTGATTCATTGCTCTTAAAACTTCTGATTTGGCTAACTCCCCAACTTTCTTGAACTGCTCGGTTTCTGAAGTCAACCGGTGAAGCTCCCTTGGTATGTAATTATCAACATTTTCTTCAACATTTTCTTTAAAAGATGAGATTTTTGAGGAATGTGAAGATAATCGTTGACGGGTTTTCTCAAGTTCGAATCTTTCTTTCTCGATCTTCTTGTTGTATATTTCCACGGTAGCTCTGATGTCAGCAAGATCGTTTGTTGTTCTTGTTAAGTTCAGTTTAGCTTGCTTTAATTCCATTAAGATGAAACCGGGAGCTGAAGAAGGGCACATGAAGTTATCATCTTCCGATTGTGGGTCTTTGTGATTTTGGTCACTGGGTTCTTCGAGTTGATTATGAACGGGTTCAGATTCTTTCTGTAGTTTTGCTTTTAATTCTTCAAGAGTAGTTTTTGTTGCTTCGAGTTCTTTCAAGACTTGAAGGGTTTCCCTTTCTTTCACCATAAGATCGTTGGCTAATTGCACAGCTTGCTCTTCTGCTTTTGCCGCATCAAAATTTTCTTCATCGACATTCTGTAATCACATGAAAAAAATGGTGAACACAAAGTTAAAATCAAAATGTAATTGTAACTTAAACGATGGATTATCAAGATTTTCTTCAACATTATAAGAACTCTATCGATTTTGAAGCCGAAAAAGTTGTTCGTTTGACCTCAAAACCAAAAATCAACGACAATGGTTCGGAAACAATTTCAAAAAGTGTAATTTAATTAGCTATAATCAAATAAATCGTCAACCCTTTTTGCTTCCCCCTTTTTTCTGGTTTAAAACAAAATGTTCAATAATAAATTAATTGATTAAACTGAAACCACAGAAAATATAGAGATATACAGAGAGTGAAAGAGAGGGACCTCAGAAAAATGTGGTTGCTTATGATGGGGTTTCCAGAACCCGACTCCACCGAATCTGGAAACAGCCTCCTTCACCGACTCAAACGGCGCCGACGTGTCCACTTCCCCCCTCAAGACACCACCATTGTTTTGTTCCTGATCCGAACCCGTTTCACCAAATTCGGGCTTGCCATTGTGACCAGAATCAAATGCTTCATCTCTGGTATCATCAGTTTCATCCATGGACAAATCAAACAAAAAAGCACTAGATATTGTTAGGGTCGTTTTGGAGTTTCTATTGTTTGGATCTGAAAGTCGATGGAATGAAACAAAACCCTAAGGTGGCGTTTGGTTCACAGAAAGTTTTTAAAGGAATTGGAATCTGTCAAGGAATTGGAATCTGTCAGGAATTGGAATCCAATTCCATATTGTGTTTGGTTGGCAGGAAAGGTAATTGGAATCCAATTCCATATATGTTTGGTTGGCAGGAAATGGAATTGGAATCCATGTAATATGACTAATTTACCCTTCTTATTTTTGCTTAATTTTACTTAGATAATTGTTGGTAATAGGTGGTGGTGGTGGATGGCGGCAGCAGCGGTGGTGATTCCGGTTGCAGTGGTGATGGGTGGTGGTGGCGGCGGCGGTGATGGTGGGTGGTGGTGGATGACGGTGGTGGTGGTGGTTGACGGCGGTGGTGGTAGTGGTGGTGATGGTGGCGGGTGGTGGTGGGTGGTGGGTGGTGGTGGTGGGTGACGGTGGTGGTGGTGGCGGTGGGTAGCGGCAATGGGTGACGATAGTGGGTGGTGGTGGTGGGTAACGGTGATGGTGGTGATGGCGGTGGGTAGCGGCAATAAGTGACGATAGTGGGTGGTGGTGGTGGTGGCGGGTAGTGGTGGTGGATGGCGGTGGGTAGCGGCAATGGGTGACGATAGTGGGTGGTGGTGGTGGGTAACGGTGGTGGTGGTGGTGGCGGGTAGTGGTAGTGGTGGATGGTGATGATAGCGACAGATGGTGGGTGACGGTGGTAGGTGGTGGCAACGGTGATGGGGTGGCGGTGGTGGGTGGTGGTGGATGGTGGTGGTGGGTGGCGGCGGCGATGGGTGGTGGTGGTGGTGGTGGGTGGTGGTAGAGGGTTTGTACAGGAAAGTTAATATAAGGGTATGATGGTAATTTTGCAAATTCCATCATCCAAGGAATTGAATTCCTTCCATGTACCTAAGGAATTTCAATTCCTTCATTTTAATGGAATTGGATTTAATTCCATCAACCAAAACTTGAACCAAACGCAGCATTTCGAGGGAATTGGATTCCAATTCCCTCAAATTCCTTCGAATTCCAGCGAACCAAACGCCACCTAAGTAGCTGTGGGAATATGAGAGTAGAAGTGAAGAAGAGACAAAAAGGTAAGGACTAAGGAGAGGTGAGAAGTTAACGTTATGTGAGATGAGTGTTTTTATCTCGGCAAAAGTGCAACTAACGGCTCCATTTCCCCCACAAACAATGGCAGGTTAATATTGTTTTTTTAATAAAAGAATTATTTCGAATGTATTTAAGTTGTTAATAAACAGATAAATGGCGTATTTGTCACGGAGCTTTTGATAGCGTTTGAGAGCTTCTAGCGTTTAAAAAATAGCTCTAATAAAAATCAAAAGCTTCATTCGGCGATACGAGCTTGAAGCTTTTATTTTAAACTAAACGCTACTATTTTAAAAGTTAGTTGAAGTAGCGTTTAACAAAAAGTTCTGCCAATTATACCATTAATTACTAGAATTCCCTTAAAACTATAACCAATAATTACGCAAATGTCATTTTATGTAATTTTACATATTTTAAAAACTTACAACTACTTTTTGTAACACCCGGTTTTTAATAAAACATCTTCATTTAAATAAATATCAATTTATTCAATAATTAACATTTTGAAGATATTTAGAAATCATTTAAACATCAATTCACCGCATAAATCTCCACATAAGTAGCATCAGTGTGTACCCGTCATGCCTGTCCGTCATTTTCACCTGTACAACCCGAAATGATAATTTAAAAGGGAAAGGATAAGCACACGGCTTAGTGAGTTCTAACAACTACACAACATATCAGCTATACATACTTTACCCCTAACAGGAAAAATACAACCACACGTCACATAATCTGCTCTACCCAGTATATTGGATTATAACCTCCTATACGTATCTGCTCAGTAAATCTAACTCACCTGCTCAGCACTTAAAGTCGTACATACCCTGTACGTCGAGTCATGCTTATCTGCTCAGTGTATTTTGCACGTATCTCTATATTACACAGTACGTCGAGCCCACACACACCATAACCCAACCCATACAATTATAACAGAAAGATATATATCAATAATATACACACAACTTGGTACTATTTACCAACATCTTATAAACATCTTATAAGCACACAAAATACAGTAAAGGACATATAACGTCCACACAATGTAGTGAGAAACTCACCTGATTATAGTCGACTACAGCGTTTATCTATGCTTCGTATTCCCTCTTTAACTGTTAACACCGTAAGACATTTATCACTCTTTACTCCTTAACTATCTTATAGTTGCATCATTAAATTCTTCCATAATTCCAACATGATACCTCGTGATTTATCAAGTAAAGGATAGCCAGGTAGAAGATTAGTTGGGGTAGCAGGATCCTTTCAGCATTTTAGCCTTTCGGAAAATCCAACAACCAGATCCCAAGTAATCGGCCTAGACACCATCCTCGTAAGTAAATCATTCGGTATTATTTTTGGAATTACGAATAATATAACCTCTACATTTTATAGTTTAACACTTATAAACTACTAGAGAAATACGATAGCAATTACTCACTTAAGATTGGCGTTTTCGCAAAGCCTTGGCACGTTTCCCGTTCCGCTCTTCCAACACTTCCCGAGCACCTCGTTACCAGCTACCGCTCGCTCCTAACTCCTCCCGACCTATTTTCCTCACCAGGACACTCCTCGATATCGTAAGGTTGTTTGGTGTTTGTTGTGGGTTGAAATGAAGAAGTTGGGCCTCTATTTATAGGGCTTGAAAACACTATTCACGACGTCATCATGACGTCATCGTCGACGTCATCACGACGTCATCACGACATCATCGTCGACGTCATCACGAGGTAAGCGCTTACTTCATTTATCGGGTACTATTCACGCCGGAGTACTATTCACGCCGGAGTTACTATTCACGCCGGAGGTACTAGTCACGCCGGAGTTACTATTCACATTTTTTTTTTTGAAAAACGGTCGTTACACTTTTGCCGAACAGTCATATACAAACTAAAAGTCACAGCTTCCCGCTATCAGCTACCCGTTATCCGCTACCCGCTTCCCGCTACCAGCTTACAGCTAATTTTTCCAAACACGCCCAAAAATGATGAACTTTTATTATTATTTTTTTAGGGTCGTGCTATAAATACCCCCCATTTCATTTTATACCCCCCTTGATTTGACTATCAAAATTATTTTATCTTAATTTTGTCTTTTGTTGTCTTTTTATTTATTTATTATTATTATTATTATTATTAGTTTTTATAAAATTAAAATCATTCGTATTTATTGATAATCCAATGTTTTCTTTTTTGTCGTTCGAATTTATTCAGTCGTTTATAAACTAATTGATTGTACGTATAATTTATTATTTATAAAATCTTTCGGGTTTATATCATTTGTAGGTAATCGAAATTCACGTTATTATTAGTCGGAAACCGTCATTTTTGATTCGTCGACCCAGTTGTACACCATATCCGTTTGTCCATGATTGTTCGTGCTCAGAACATTATGCTGAATAGAAAACATTGTATAGTGTTCGATTAAATATTTATGTTCGTTATCCATATAACGCACCGTGCATTTGTAATATTGGACCAAACTTTGCATTGATATTATTATTTATATTGTTATTTTTTATACATTCGTTCAACCATTTTGATATAAGTTGACATAATTTTATAAAAATTATAAACGTCGTTCGTTGTGTCGTAATTACTTTAAAAAATTATTGTTTTATTGTTACTAAAACGTAAAAATTATAAAAGCTAAATTCATTAATTCGACATTTGGTCAAATTTGACATAACCGTTTTGATATAATTTGACATAATTTTATAAAATTATAAACGTTGTTCGTTGTGTCGTAATTACTTAAAAAAACTATTGTTTATTGTTATTAAAACGTAAAAATTATAAAAGTTAAATTCATTATTATTGTTTTTCTAATAATAATAATAATAGTAATAATAATAATAATAATAAATCAAAATATATTAATAAAAGAAAAGAAAAAGAAAATAACAACAAACAAACAAAATAGACAAAAGAACAAAAAGAAAAACAACAAAAAAACAAAAAATCAAATCAGGGGGTGTAACTAGATTATAGTGACGGTATGTATAGAATCACCATTTTTTATCGGTTAAATTTGGCATAACAAGTAATATCTTAATTTTATTTAAGTTGATTTAAATTTTAAATACTTTTACGAGTTTGGTTTAAAACTTTTTTCCTTTTTTCTAATTATGGTCTAAAATTATTTATCAATCCGTCCAATATCTGGTCTTTTACAACCTTTTTAAACATTTTAAGGTTTTTTCAAATATTTTTTACATTTTTTCAGAACTTGTTTTACCACTTTTTAAAACTTATTAAGTTTTTATAAACTATTTATAAAAAAAAATTACAAATATTTTATAAGTTTTTGTAACCTTTTTTAATAAATTTGTTTACAGTTTTTTTAAACTTTTGCTCCAACTTTTTTTCTCAACATTTTTATATTTATATGAGCATCACCAATCAAGCAAGAAGAAAACACTCTAGATTGTCATTGAAAGCATAATATGTTATGATTTTAATATTTTTTAGTTCATAATGGGAGATCTCAAACGCAGTCACGAGTCGACTCAAATGTAACCAAAGGGAATATGTTTTCGGCCATATTTCGGGAATAGGATGATTTTTATTCATATTTAAGGATTACATCCTTTTATAATTTTTTAAAAACTATGTTATATTTTTTTCAACTTATCAAATACTTTCATTTATAGTCTTATAAAAGTTTCAAAAGAAGTTTTAAAAAATTGGAAAATAAACATAAAAATGCAAAAAAAAAAAGTTTAAAATGTTGTTAAAACTTTAAAATGCTGCAAAAAGTTATAGAAAAGTCTATGAAAGTTGTAAAAAAAGTTTTAAAAAGTGTAAAATCTTAATTTTTTTAAAAGTTATAAAAAGGTAAATTTGTAAAAAAAAAATAAAATAAAATTTTAGACGAATCTATAAAAACAAATTTGGGCCATAATCATAACAAAATTTAAAGTTCGTATACATTCGTTGAAGAAAAAAATTAAAATCTTAGGTAAAAAGTGTAAAACTGAAAAATAAGATGCTATAATATAATAGGAGGAAATCAAAATAACAAAATTCCGTTATCTTTTCATAATATTTATTTAGGTTTACTTGACAACTTTAAAAAATTGAAAATATTTTCTTTCCTAAAAACAAGGTTAATCCTAGTTCTATGGTCCTCAATTTGCCTTCTAGAAAAACCGATTATTTTTTTTGGTGTTGATAACAATTTCTCTTATGCAAGGCCACCACATCATATCAAATTTTTTTAACATAAATTATTAGTAACACTTACAATTTAATCAAACAACAAAACACATCCATCACTTCAGATTATACATATTTGATATTTCTCATTCGGTGCAAAGTGCAAACAATGAAAGATTCGAACTTAAAGAAAAGAGCCTCTTTACCTTAAAAGCCCGATTTGGCACAGTGGAATAGTGGATGGCGCATTGATACTGATGATGGGTTAGGACTTAGAGGAAAAAAAGAGCATTGAAATTGGGTCATATGAATGAAGGCCCATTTACATACGGAAGCAACAGAAACTTGCAAACCATATTCCTTTCTCATTTGCAAAAGTGATAGTGTAGCAACTTGAAAGATAATAAATGAAAAGAACATGACCAAATAGCAAATACACGCCAAATGAGAAAGTACAAGAGTTGATAAACGAGTCATGTTCGAGAAATGCCCAGAAAAAATAAGTTCAAACTGTGACCAAGAGAGGACACAAATGATAATTCATTCTGATGAAGGAGTTGCTATTGTGAATGCAATTATGTTTTTTCTGAGTGGGACTAAAACTTAAAAAAAAAAAAAAATAGTTCCATACCTGTCCGATACCTTGGCGTTCCTCTTATCACCACCCGTCTTGCCCACAAATACTGTAAAGGCCTTGTTGACAAAGTCAAATGCAGGATTAATGACTGGAAAAACAAGTCTCTTTCCTTTGCTGGTCGTCTCCAGCTCATCCTCTCTGTCCTTTCTTCTACTCAAATATATTGGGCTTCTGTCTTTATTCTTCCTAAATCTATCTCTAACGATATTGAGAAGCTCATGAGAGGTTTCCTCTGGTGCCATGGTGAGTTGAAGCGTGGTAAAGCTAAAGTCTCCTGGAAAACTGTATGCCTTCCTAAGGAACATGGTGGTCTTGGCATTCGTAATCTTGCTATCTGGAATGTTGCTCTTATGGCTTCCCATGTTTGGAGACTTCTTTCCAAGAAAGAGTCACTATGGGTTAAGTGGATCCACTCATACCGTTTATGTGGTCGTAACTTTTGGGATGCCCCCAAAAAATACGGTACTGGATTTGCCTGGCGAAACATCCTGGATATGCGGGATAAGATAAGGGAGTATATAGTTTCCCAGATAGGTGATGGATGCTCTACTTCTGCTTGGTTCGATAACTGGCACCCTGCGGGCCCTCTTTCTAAATTCTTGTCTGTCCGTGACATCCATGATGCGGGTTTCACTCCTGATACTAAGGTTGCTGACCTGGTTCTTAACGGATCTTGGGTTCGCCCTCAGTGTTGGAGGGATTCCCATGGTGCTCTTCTTTCTCATAACCCTCCTACTATTTCCACGTTCGTCCCTGATAAACTCCTTTGGAGATCTAGAGACGGTCAACTCTCTCCTTTCTCTGTTCGATCTGTGTGGCAGTCTATTCGCCCCTATCACCAACCGGTCATTTGGTTTCATCTTGTTTGGTTCTCCCAGAACATCCCCAGACATGCTTTCATTCTTTGGGTTGCTCTTAAAGATCGTCTTAAGACTCATGATAAAATCAAAATTTGGGACACTAATTCCAATCTCATTTGTGCGTTCTGCGGGAATTGTCCGGATTCCCTTTCTCATCTCTTCTTTGAATGTTCTTTCACTTCTTTGGTTTGGCATGACCTCCATCATGTCATGAATCTCTCATTCTCCACTGATAACTGGTCTGATATCATTAGTCAACTCAACCCCTTTAATAAAAACAAGACCATTTGGTCCATCATTAGAAGACTTGTTTTTGCTGGAGCAGTCTACCACGTCTGGCGGGAAAGAAATTTACGCATTTTTAAAAATATAAAAAGATCTCATCATGCTGTTGTGAATTGTGTTAAGGATGATATCCGCTGTAGACTGCTGAGTCTTTCTTTGAAAACTTGCACTAATGTTGATTTGGCTAAAACTATTTGGACCCTCCCTTAATTTTCCCCCTCTGCGCTTTCTTTTTTCTCTGCTTGTTTTGGCTTGTATGGTTTGTTTGTTTTGCAGGTTGCTTTCATTTATGTTCTTCTTTGCTTATGGTTCCTTCTCTTGGTTTGGTTCCTAGTTTAGCTTGTTGTCCGTTGGGGCCTGTCCCGATGGATTTTCTGTTTTTTGGTGGGGAGTCCCCAGCCTTATATTGTATTTATTCTTTTTATTAATAAATTTGCCAGAGGTGCCGCCCTCTTTACCCAAAAAAACACTCACAAGGATAGGACAAATAATTCCTTTTTAAGGAGTTATCACTCGTCAAATAGATAAGAAGGCTAAACGGCTACAATGTCACGCCACCGATGATAATAGAAACTTTGGTCGTAAATAAGAACTTAATCCTAAATGTTTCCGGTTTTATATCAAATATCTCTTCTACAGTTCTACCCTTCTCACAATAGGTATTTTTTCTACAAATTTAAGCACAAAAGGATTGTTATTGCATCTCGTACTTTCTTAGGATAATCATTTAACCTCAATATCATCGTGAATCACTCACCCACATCCTCAATCTCACCTGAAAAACTTATGTTTCGGCTCAAGCTAGGCTTCGTGATATTGTTTCAAATAGTTTTTAGTTTTGTCATGCAATTAATTTTGATAACAACTTTTGCGTTCATGGTTTACAATACAAGACTACTGGGTATATAGAAAACCAAACACCTACCCAGAAAACAAACCATTTTGTAAAATTCAATAAAGTAGAATTATGCAAAGCATCTCGAAAAATTGTTAATTAAATATAAAAAAAGACATACATAAAAATAACTAAATTTTTTTTAAAAAAAAATTATTCGTGTCAGAAAGATCTTTTGTATGTAAGCACCTAGTTGACGTCGGCCTCTCCATCTTCGAATATGACAAGTTTATTGAAAAAAACTAATATTCAAAACGAAATTATTTTAAAAAAAAAAAACTATTCGTAATTTTTGCAATTTTCTTTGTCACTCTAAATCTAAACCCAAAACACAATAGTGAATGTGAAACTGATCATCGATAGGAAGCATTTGCCACTGTAGATACCCAACTAGAAAGTCTAAAGTCCGAACTTCCAATAAATATTAAGCAAATAGGAGCATAATATAATAAAATAAAAAATAAATTTTCAATTAGCTATCCTCAAGAAAAAAACATGTACAGTAACCAAACAAAAGAACTGAAGATTTTACCAGGTTGGTTAAGAAAACCAAAAAAAAAAGTCCTAAAAACCAATTCGATTAACTTGGTAAATGCTACGTTAGTCAATCCGATTTCCAGTTTCGAAAACTATAAACACTCCTATTGTCGGGCACACCATTCCCATAGTCTAAAATCTAAATCTTCCCCAAAACTTATGTCCATAAAAACTTACCACTTAGGTGTTGTTTGTTTTTGAAAAGGTAAAAGGTCTGCATTCTGCGGACCACATCTGCAGACATCTGTAGCAGAAGAGGTGGACCAAATGTCTGTAGTCTGCAAAAAGAAGACTGTTTGTTTTTTAAAGTCTGCAAACTGTAAAATAAACTGAATTTTAAATAAACTGAAAATTTTAAACATAAGAGTTTTCAACATTGAAATTTAAACAATTCTAGTTCAAGAACATCCAAATATAAGTCATACAACATCAAAAACAATTTCTTTGAAAGTATTCATTCCCTAATTTGCATTAATTGCTCTGCAATTTCATCACGTAAATTCACCATATAATCTCGGTCCGCTGCATTACCATGTTCTTGAACCTCTTCATAATCACCAACGGGCGCACGGTTATTCCCAAGCGGCATATCGGGTTGATCGTATTGAGCAAAGAGCTCGTCGCTCAAACCCTCTTTCCGTATAAAATTATGAAGCGCAAAGCATGCTATGGTGATGTTTCTTTGTGTAACAAATGGAAATGGCGCCATTCTCTTCAAAATAGGAAATCGTGCTTTCAAGACACCATAAGCACGCTCAATGACGTTCTGAAGTTTTGCATGTGCATGGTTAAATTTTTCTTTATCGGACAATGCACGTCTACGACGAAAATCTCCAAGCCAATACCTAATATTACGATATGGAGCCATAAACCCTCGAGTGTGTGCATAAGCTGCATCACAAAGATAATATTTATCTGCAAATATAAACATATGTTAATGATTAAAATAACAAAATAAAAAATAAATGGATCCATAAACATACCTGGCGGTGGAACCGGGAAATGTGCACTCGCATTTGCTAATGTTTCTGATAATATTCTTGAATCATGTGCTATCCCTTCCTAGCCAGCCATAACATACGTGAAAATCATAGTGAAGTCACAAACTCCCAATACATTTTGATAGCAATCACCTTTTCCGCTTCCCCTATATAAATCTTGTCTGCTAGCAGGGATAACAGCATGTACCAACGTTCCATCAAGTGCACCAACCGCTCCTTTAAAGACTCGCCGTAGCCTTTTATTATGTCCCGGAATATTTGGATTCGTAGGAGAAAAGTAGGAGAAACAAGTCGGATGTGTGCAGCCCCATACCTGTGACTATTTGCGCCGGAGTAGGAGACGGATTGTGCAGCGACGGGAGGCAGCGACAGCGCCGGAGGAGCGCCGGAGGTGCGGCGGAGGGAGCAGGCAGGAAGGTCAGGCGGCGATCGAGAGAGAAGACGGGCAAAGAGTGTACGCGATTTGTTTCTTTAGGGCACGAACGATTTTTTTATTTTTACAGAGGTTAAAAATGAGTGTTTTACCACTTCTAGCATAAGAGGACACGCAGACCTTTTAAGGTCTGCGGGCTGCAAAAAAACAAACATACTGCGGGATCAAAATGTCTGCGCACGTCTGCGAGGTTGAAGACAAAAGAGTTTAGAAGCTCTTTTTATAAAAAACAAACACACCCTTAATGACCAGATGTGCTATTTTTCATTTCAGATTTAGAATAAAAATAATTATTTTCTCATTATGCAACCGCGCTTGACTAAAAGTATACTACAATAGTTGGGTATATTTTCAAAATATATCGCTTTTTATAAGAAGTAAACAGAAGTGCAATATCGTATATAAAGAATGAAAAGTATGTCATCATAAATAAATACACGAGTTGCATTGTTATTTTTTTGCATTTAGAAAAATATGGCGTTTATGTATATGTTTATTACACAACCAACAATCGCAAAACCGACCGATAACAATTTGTGTTTGTCATATTTTCTTTGGAATATGGCATGTTTTCAAAAGAAAAGTATATGTCAAGATGAAATTATTCACGGAAATAGATCATCTGTTGCCGCCGCGTTGCGCAGATAAAACTTAAGTGAATTTATACATTAGACAATCATCCACTACAAAACAAATAATTTTGATCATATATATCTACACTATCTCATATTTATTGTAAGTTGTACAATTCCAACCTCTCAAAACTATATTTTTTTAATTGTGTTAAAGGCCGCTTTGGATAAACTATTTGGTAAACCCCACATAACTCAAATGGTTTGTACAACTTTAAGTCATTTAGAACGCTTAAAAACTATCGGGCCCATATAACTCAAAATGGCAAACCATCCCCAAATAAAATTCTTGAGGGTTTTTTATGTCTATTATTTGCGCGGGGAGGTGGTATTTTAATACTCTCCAGGACTAATTTTATTTTTTATATCGTTAGATCTAAAACCACTAGAAAAAAAAATATCAATGTCTTACAAAGATAATAATATATTTGCTAATTATTGTCATGCTTTTATTATGTGTAAGTGGCGCACATCACACATGTTCAAGACCAACACGATTCAACAAACTCATTTAATTCATCACATATCACATATCACATATTCACATAACTAACCCATAATAATTATTAGATACCTTTCTCTCTCTCTTTCTCACACACACACACACACAAATATGGTCGACTCTCTCGTAGATCTTTTATAAAAATTGAATTTGTTATCGAGGCCCACTGATTTCAACAATAAGTGATAGTGTTATGGAAGGACCATGTGAAGTTACCTACCTTCGTATTCATATTTTGCATCACAAATGGAGATAGATTTTCTAGCATATATTTTCATAATGCTATCATCATTAAATTCTACTAGTTTTTGATGTAACTGAAGATATTCTTTAAAAGATGAATGTATTCGTATTAATTATTTGATTAAACTTGGCATATGATAAGTGATAATTAAGGCTGTAGTGTGATTGTCTTATATATATTTTATTTTTCTTATCACTTCATCGTTTGGTCAATTCTCCACATCTTCCTTTGCACCCAAGAATGGTCGCCGGTCATTTTTCTTTACTTTTTTTTTTCAAAAAACAAAAAGAAGGTTAATTCAAAATAAAATTTACATTAAAACCCAATAATTTTAAAAATATAATAAGTTAAACTAAAAATTAAAATTACATAATAATAAAATAAAAGTGATAACATGCATGATTCACAATCTTCGTTATCATCAGACTTCCATATTATTTTGTATGTCAACATTGTATATGTGTTCTACCAAATCTGCAAGAATGTTGTTATGTGTATCTTTATTACGCATTTTCATTTTATTTGCTAGATATTGTGACGAACCAAATGGTAGTGGCTCGTAGGATGGTAAACTTTTGTTTGGATCGTAGTTACATATCGCTCTTCCTTCATCCTCCAAAATCATATTATGTAATATGATGTACGCATACATTGCATCTCTTATTCTGCTTAGGATTAGAGACCTTTTGGAGAAATTTTAGGATGATGACTAATCTTGTTAATTATATAAAACTTGCCACTTTGAGGAAAATAGACAATTTAGTAAATTATATTATCATGAATTGTTAATTAATGATTAATAATAAGATTTTTATCTTAGGAGTTAATATTGGTATCATTCGGGATAAAATATTGTAACGACCCAAAAATATCGAATTTATATTCGAGAAAATACGTAAAGAAAAGACCAAAAACATTTTGAAAGTTTTAAAATAAATTACTTAGAAATGTGGTAAAATACCAAAAGTTTGGAAAAAGATGATGAGAAAAGGGCAAAATGGTCATTTGACATCCAAATGACTTTTAAGTAAGGAAAATATGATTTTTGGAGTTTATAAGTAATGAAATAAAATTTTGACACCAAATAATGGTGATAAGTATTTGAAAGTTAATTCCAGTAAAAGAGGGTAATTTGGTTATTTTTACCATGAGAAGGGTAATTTGGTCATTTGACCATATACAAGAATTATTATAAAAGTATAATTCTAGTTTGGACCAAAAATGTAAGAATTTTAGCTTCATGTGGCCAAATTTAATATTTGTGTCAAAAGTCCAATGAATGAAAGTTCAGGGACTAAAACTGTAAATATGGAAAATATAAAAATGAGAAAATATCTCATTAATCCTCATAAATTCAGAAGAGTCTAGAGAGAACGAGAGATAGAGTCAGAGAATAGAAGAGAGCACGAGAAAGATCAAGAAAGAGTTCAAAGATTAAGCTTAGGATTGAAGTTCCTAAGCATTTGAGGTAAGGTTTTCAAACTCTAAGCTCCAAATTAGTGATCGAGAATCAAGTCTTGATTTCTGATTTTTCCAGAAATCATGGTTCCAATGTAAACATCTAATTCATCTTGCTCAAAATCACCATTAAAGCATGTTCTAGTCATGGAGTATGTGAAAATTAAGAAAATGGTGATTTTGCTCAAGAACCCTAAGTCACGGGTTTGAAAGTTCAGATGGTTTTAATTAATCTAATATGTTAGAAATGATGAAAGAAACTTGTATTAACAAGTAATTCAATGGAATTGAAGATTTAATGCCAAAAATGATGAAATGGGTTTTTAGCTCAAGAACCCTAGAAATGGGTTAATGAGTTGAAACTGATTTCATATAGTTCTAGTGGTTTTGTTAAGTTAAAAATGTTATAAAAGAAACAATAAATCAATTCATAAGCTTGAAAATTCAATAAATGGGTTTTTGGTGAAAAATGGTGTTTTCGGAAGAATTTTCAAGATTTTAAAGAAGGTTTAATGATTTTGAAGTTTAAAACTTAGTGTAAGTTGGTATTTAGGGCCTAGATATGACCCTAAACCAATTAAGTCAAGTATTAAGAACATATCTTAAAATCATCAAAGTATGTTGCTATTGTTGAAAAATTGGAATTTTGTTCAAAAGCCTTAGAAATCAATTTCACATGATCAAATTAATTCTAAGGGGTTTTAATGAGTTCCATATGTGGAAATTGTTGAAATAAGTCAGTAGAAGTGATTAATATTGGACAATTTCGGTTTTGGACAAAAAAAATGCAAAAACGGGAATGTTTGGAAAATGATTTAAATCTATGATTTCAATGGTTTAGAAACTGGAAAAAAATGAATGGTTTTGCTCTTGGAACAATCCCTAGTGATTAAGTCGTGCATTAAGGGCTTAATATGGGAAAATGGTAATTTGTAGCATAAAAATGGAGCATCTGGTCGCACCAGACGAGATCGGGTCGCGATCCCCCTTAGAATCGGGTCGCAATCCCGCGCCAGAAGCAAAATGCAGTTTTGCAATTAGTCTCCTGCCAAGCCCAAATGGATTTTGAGTTTTGGTCTTATACTTGTCCGTTTGACCCCAAATTTTAAACATAGGTCTATTATGGACCAAAACTTCGTGGAAAATTGTCGGAACCGAAATACGACCCCTCGAGGGTACTGTAGTAAAATACGTATAAAATACGATTTAACTAAAGTTGGTCATTTAAAAGTTATAGACTTGTTATGACCTATATTGGTATAATAAGGACTCTAAGGAGTTGTAGAGTCAGTTAGCATGAATTTTAATGTATAATATGTTAAATATAGGTTCATGCAAAGTGATTATTGGTTCAAAAGAGTATAAATACAAGGAACGTGTAGTCAGTCTCCTAGCAACACATGAGGTGAGTACATGTAGTATTTTTACCCATTCTGGGGTACATGACAAGTAAGTATTTTTAAGATTTCTTATAAAATTTCTATATGTGAAATTATATGCAAGAGTATTATTTCTAACTTGTTTGTGAAATTATAATACTATATTTGAAAGTATGTTTTGGTCTATGAGCCAATTATGTGAAAGTATGTTTTGGTCTATGAACCAATTATGTGAAAGTATATTTTGAATACAAGTTATACATGTTTGGAAGTATGGATAGGCATATAGCCACAATATGTTTAAGAAGTATGTTTTGGCTACAAATTGTATATGTTTTCAAGTATGAAAGGGCGTATAGCCACAAGATGTTTGGAAAGTATGATTTGGCATTAAGCCTAAAATGTTATAAAGACATGTTTTAAACATATGGTTTATGTGAAATGAAAGTTATGTATTTGGCATCTAGCCATAAATACATAAAGTGATGTAGTTTGGCACCTAGCCACAAGTTATATGTATATGAGAAATGTTCAAGCAAGCAGTAAGTATTTTGTATGACTGGTAATTGTAGCAAGCAGCGTTAGTAAGGGAACTATGTTCCAACCTACCCGGGTTAGGTAAGGGGTCTACTGGGGAAAATCCCCATCGCGAAGTAGATCGCCTCAGCACTTCTATGGTGAGGATTGATCCGTTCTTTCTAGCCATAGAGACTTGGGGTATCACTTATTGTGATTAAAACCCTAAGTATAAAAATCCAGCAAGCTTATAAAACCAGTCAAAGAAAGTAAGAAAGATGTTATTTTTGCAAAGCATATTATGAAGTGATTTTTAAAAAGTAAAGAGTTATATTATGTTGCTATTATAAAGTTTTGAAAGAAGATAATTATGCAATGTATGATATGTAATGATTTTGAAAGGAATAAAGAGCTATGGTATGATAATATTTTAAAACTTTGAAAGATGTTTTATGTCATAAGCTTTATATAAAGATTGGAAAAGAAGTTAAAGGTTGAGTCTAAAACTCATGTAACTCACGAGACAATTTTTGTCTTACGTATTCTATGTTTTTGCCATGTATTCCAGGTTAAAATAAGTTGCTATAAATGGGATGAAGTTTAGCTGGAGTGGAGCTGGAGTTAGCTCTTAATTTGGACGCAAGGTTTAATCCTCTTCTTGCTTACTATGGTTAAATTTGGTATGGATTTGTAACACCCACAGTTTTAAAAATGTAAATTATCGGTTTTTGATAAACCGTATTTTTGTATTCATGTATTTATACGAAAAACCATAGTATTTGAAAACAGTAGAAATTGGGTGTCACAAATATCATTTGTGATAAAATATTTAAAGAGAAACTAAAAGTGACAACTTTGCCAAATTTAGCTTTTCACCACCTTTGACTTGTCGGTTGACCTTAATAATAAGGAGTTACTTCTTAGGAAATTGGGTGAAAATAAATATGACTTAGTTGTGAATATTTGTGTAGATTGGGAACTTAATGTGAAAATAGAAAGTTGGAGGGTTTATTATGACTATGGACCAAAGATATATAATAGCAAAGTCTTCTTCCCTAACCCATTAGAGGGTTTATTATGACTATGGACCAAAGAACTTAATGTGTTTTTGAAGCTAGGAGAGTCTGCAATGGTGATTTAAAGTTCATTGAAGAGATTGAAGTGTAGAAGATCGCATTCTAGCATTAGAACTAGTTTCAAGCATCTAGTAGGTACACACTTATATCCTTCTTCTTCTATATCGAGTTAGGGTTTAGGGCAATCCAAAATCTAAAACTTTAAGATTTAAACTTCATTCCTTTGAGGTTTTGAATTCATTTAAGTCATTTTCTTGATAATTAATGCTCATTTCTATCATATATAGCCTACTTTGAATTAAATGAATTTTTTGCAACTTTAAAGATTCATTATTGGTGGAATTCGATTTGAGTTTTTAACAATGAGATTAAAGATCTTTCAAATCTTATTTCAATGATTCTAAACCATATTTGAACAAATGATTCCGCTATTGATTGGTTACTTCATTTTGTAGACATTTATGTGAACTTCAAGTTTGACCTAGCTTCATTGAAGGTTTCTAAGCATAGGATTGGAATGATTGAGTAACTGATCCATTAAAAATATTGGTTTTCGAATAGATAAAACTTATTATGTTATGTTGAAGTTTGTTGATTATAATCTAAGGTTACATAAAATGTTGAACTGGTTTAAATCCCAAATAATGTTTCTGATGTTAAAGCAAAGTTGTGTTGTGTTAAAACATCTAAATCATCATACATGCAACTTAACACGTGGTGTTTTGATGATTGGAAATGAATTTAAACATATTTTTTATGTTGATGGATCAATTATAGTCATTAAAGCTTAATGGATTAAGTCTAGAAGTGGTTTGCACATGCACATAGGGTTGGAAGTTGAATAAATTATGAAATGAACACTTACCGCGATGACTCGGCCGAGTCACCTTCCTTTGAAGGCGTGGCTCAGTCTAGTCACAAGATGTGGAAGAAAACAAAAAAATTCAACTTTCACATATGATGTCCAAATCAAGTCAATTCTTCGCATATGCTTTTTAATGGTTATGTGGACAATATAAATGGAATGAAACTATATTTTCACTAATAAGAACTTCATAAATAACTTAATGGATTAAAAAGGAGTTTATAGTTTAGTTTTTGGGCTTCTATATGTAACCATTAAGTATACCAAGGGTCTAAAAATTGAAGGAGGTTTGTATTAGTGTTTGAGGTGAGTAAATTCCAAGGGTACATTGTCCCTATAACCCCAATATTGGTAAATTGGTTTCTAAACTTAATTATTATCCTTTAAAATTGCAATGTGAATTGCATATTACTTGATGTATTCCACGAAAAACCATTTTAACAAGGGTTTCCACCTAGAAATGTATTTTGATTTGGATTTAGAGTTAGACTTGTGTGATGCCTAGACACCTTTAGGGAAATAAAATCTTAATTTTTGTTATTTATTATCAAGTTATAACAGCTTGGGTGGACTTTGAAAACCCATTCAATGGATGACATGTTTAATAGTCATGCGTCTACCCTAAACTTTCCGATGATAAGATATCGTCCATCGATTACGTTTGTAAGAAATAGCTTACCTTATTTTAGCTAGACCATTGTGACCCTAGTAAAAAGGACTTGTTGGAGTCTAGAGGACTTTGGGTTGAATTTAGAAGCATATGTATTGCATTTATATTTTTGGTTTATTTGTATTAGGAATACTTAAAATGCTTCTTATCACCAACTACTTATAAGTGTACATGTATTTTTATGAATAATTTTTGGAATAAACAATTTTGGAAAATATTTTGGGAATTTGACTTTGAAGTTGAATTGTTGTTCTTATCCAGTTCCATTTAAAAGTCAAATTACGGGTTTAGTCACCAGACTCTCCAAGTTTAACTTTATATTTTGACATGTATCCGCATATGAAGAATTTAGAGTAGACCGTTGAAGGTTTAGCTTTAGGACATTTAGAAGACTTGTACTTAAGATTTATGGATGTATTTGTTTGTTTAAATTAATTTTGTTCTTGATTCATTTATAACACCCTTATAGGGCTTGACAAGTCAAATACTTAAAAGAATTTTCCATTTGGGACCAATGTTTTCATAACTTGTGATTTTAAAAGAATTAGGGGTTTTTTAAAAAAACAAAAGGAAACGGTTTTGGAACATGAATTGTACAATAAGCTTTGAAACCTTACTTCCGTAATACCTTTCAACTTTAAACTCGATTTAATATTATCCAAACTATTGTAAATGAAGCCAAATTGAGGGTGTTACAACGGTCCCTAAAATTTATATGTTTACACTTTTAATAATGTGCAAGGTTGTAACAATTGATAAGCGAAATCATTAAAATGTTTAAATATTACAGAAATACAAGTCTTCTGAAATTCCCGAGTTCTTATACTCCAAATTTCACCAGTTCCGTAATATGAGTACATGTCAAAATACAATGTTAGACATGGAAAGTCTAGTGAGTACTCCTAAAGGTCAACTATTGTATGGTTCCGGAGAAGAGCAGCATTCTAAGAAAATAAGTTTGAAAATATTAACTCGTTAATATTGAACAAATCCAAATACAATAATTAACATAGATGAAAGCATGGCAATACGCGAAACATAATATAACAAAGATGAAACATGTAACAAAAGCACATACATATGCATCTATTACCTTTTCCCATTCTCTGCTCTCATATAATCTCTTACACACGATGGGCATGATGGTAAAGGAAGCATAGACAAGTATTGGAATCTCTCGCTAAACATGTCTAAAACTATCCTCAAATCTTAAACGAAAACTTCTACCATATCTCACTAGACTCGTTGAATCCTTCAGCTTTAACTCGTATTTTAGTAACATGTGACCATCATACACGAGACCAAGGGATGAGTTTGCAAGGCACGTCCTTAAGCAAGCATCTCTCACTTTCAAGGCAAGCCTCTCGGACTTTAAAACAAGCATCTCTCACTTGTATGGGACTTATTTGGCCAAAAAAAAATCTTTAGTGCTTGGGGCTTCACTTAAGACATAAACCATCATATATGAATGCAATGGTTATGCTCAAACTACTTAAATCAACAAAACATGCTCATACATTTTAAAACTCTTTAAAAAGCTATTTCCATGCACAAACACATTATACATATAGTATTTCATACAAATAATACAAATACAGATGGAATGATAAAAAAACCATTATTTGTAAAGTAAGTTTAGGGCCATGTATATGTGAGATTAATTCACATTATCACTTCTAAGCATGTCACTTTACTTTTAGGGTTAAATGGACACTTAATTGTCACATATGTTTACTATTACCACCATTTATTAATGAGTAAATATATGAAATTTACATAATCATGACTTTATACCCTAATTTATGGAAGCATTTTGAGCTTCACTAGAAATAGTTGAAATTTTTGGTCCAAGTTGTAGAGTACTCGACGAAGTTAAGCCATGTCTTGGCTCTGACTCGATCGAATCACACACATCACAACACAATACATGCAATTTTTTATAGATGTCAAATATTACTCTAATTGGTTCCAAATCCTTTTAAAACACTTCTAATGACTCTAGATGTATATTAAAATCTAAATATACTATCAAATCCATTAGAAAACTTTATATATATATATATATATATATATATATATATATATATATATATATATATATATATATATAAAGGACTCATATAAGGCTTTAGGTTAACCATTTGAGCTTCAGAATGAACTATAACTTGTAAATCAACATTATATTATCATCAAACTTGAATCCAATGGACACTGTGAGTTAGATTAAAGACAATATTTTGATTTTCACCATTCCATGATTAGATTATATCATACTCACAACTCAAATCTCCATTGAAGCTATAAGCTAACTTAAAACAATTTATCTAATCCATATATGTAATTATCAACTTATGGAGGATTGTTTGTTCCAAAATGATTTTAGAAACTTAAAACAATGTTAAATTATAAATCAAACAGACATGTAAGTGTCAAAATTCCAATCCACAATTGTTAAGGTTTGAAAACTCAAAATGACATTCAAGCTCCAAATCAAGCAATGAATGAGTTGATTGACTCATTCAAATGCTCTTATCAATAACAACCTCGGATTAGATAAATATGCAAGCCTTATGTTGATTCTAGATGATGATGAAGAGGAGATTATACATTTTCGTGACTCGAGGAGGTCATTCTAACTTCTAAACTTCAACTAATTCAAATCCACTTCTAACTCTTCCTCTAGCACCAAAAATCGCCACACACATTTCTCTAGCATCCCAAACCCATTTTTGGTTCAAATTAAGGGGGAAGGGGATATGTTCTAGTCTTCCCACACTTGGCAACTTAAACCCATCAACCTTTATTTATTTTATTATGGGTACAACTAGTCCTCCAACAACTCAATAGTTTCTAAAATTGCAAGAATTGCCTGAACTAACTAAAGTAACTCTTGACATATTAATCTTTAAACCACGTCAAAACAAAGTCATGGCATGTTTCACTAAAATGACTCTTTTAGTCCCTCTATCTTAAATTTTAGGTTTATTCACTTATAACTAATTTTATATATATATATATATATATATATATATATATATATATATATATATATATATATATATGTATATATATATATATATGTATATATATAAGTTTATATATTTATTTTAACTCTTTAATTATATACTTAATTATAATTATAATTTGCCCCAAAATCTTGGATGTTACAAATTCCAATGTGAAACTATTATAACCTAGTGACTTCAAATGTCCACAATCCCAAACCGCTTGTTTGATCTCTTTGCATAAGAAAGGACTTTGTATAAAATTGCAGTCATCATTCAGAATCACTTTAAAGCCATTGTTTGATCGCACTAGATGAACCGACTTATCAACATTAAACACCTTTTGAAAATGTTCAAAAAATTAGATTTAACATTGAAGGATCCTTGGTCCGAGAACTATTTAACATTACTCCATGGATAAATGACTTTCATATACTTTTCTTGATAAAAGAATAGAACATCTTACAGTTCTCGTCCCCTTCCATGTACCACTTTTTGTTTGAAGTTTTGCGCTATATCATGAGATTTTTTAGGATCCATATAGATTCGAAAATGGACTTGAGATTGAGTACAAAGAGGGCGTCGATCGTAAGCATGCGAGTCGATTGTAAGCAAGCGAAAACCAATTTTCACCATTTAGCACTGAACCCTAATTTCTCGACTTGGCTTTGGACCCCATCGAACCCATCTTGTGTTCTAAGTAATCCTAATTAAGCATGTCATATGCCTTCTTGATATCCACCTTAAACAAAAACGTTTCTTTCTTTTGGCTTTCCCCTAAGCAAGTAATTTATTAACAATAAGGGGACTGTCCAAAAATTTTAGTCCATTAGTAAGCACTGATTGCACTTCACTAACCACAAAGCCAACAACACGTCTAAGTCTGTATGCTAAAACTATAGAAATGATATTACATTTCCTTGATCAAACTAATTTGTCTGAAGTCACTAACACTAATTGGGTCATGAACCATATGAATAAGGGTTATGAAATAGGTTTTGCAACCACTAAGAATAAAGCACGAATTCTCAAAATCCTTCACAGCCATGATCGTATCTCCACCCACTAAGTTTCAAAAGGACTTGAAAAATTCCAAGGTAAAACCATCGAGGCATGGTGACTTTGAACCACTGCAATCCTAAACCGCGTGTTTTGTCTATTCCCTTAAGAAGGGACTCCCTGGAAACTCGCAATCATCAAATGAAAGCACTTTAAAACCAGTGTTTGATTGTACCAAATGAACCAACTTCTCGGTGTCAAACATCTTTTTAAAATTTTCAATAAGTTCAGCTTTAACCATCAAAGGATCCTCGATCCAATAACCATTCGACATTACTCCATAGATAGACGATCTTCGTCCACTTTTCTTGATTAAAGAATAGAACATCTTAGAGTTCTCATCGCCTACCAACCACCAAGTATCACTTCTGTTAAAAAAAATTCATCTTATGATGAGGTTCTTTGACTTCATATCCGCTGTGACGGACCTTAGTGGTAGCTTGGGGTAGCACGGGCTACCCCTGAAATTTTCCCGAGTAGTAACAAAATTTTTGATTTTGTTTTTTTATATATAAGTGCAACCCCTGGAAAAAAATTGTGTTACCCCTAAATTATTTAGTCTAAAATTAAATGTTCAAACTAATGTTTAATTGAAAGGAGTAATTTACGTGCTACAATTTTGTACTTCGGTTATGATACGAGAGAGGTACAAAGAAAAACTAGAAGCCAAAATTGGTAGTGGTGAAGCTGGAACTAGAAGCGGGTTGAATCAAGAGATTTCTCTTATCCGAGCTGGAGATACAAGATGGGGTTCACATTATAAAACCATCATAAGTTTGATAAATTTGTTTCCAGAAGTTGTTGAGGTATTTAAGTATGTTGAAAATGACGGATCTACTTTATATAATCGTAATCAATAAAAGGCTATTTTGGCATATTTCAAGACACTTGATTTCATGTTTTATTTACATTTGATGCCGGAAATTCTAGGCCTCACATAAACCTTGTCAAAACATCTTCAAAGAAAATATCAATATATTTTGAAAGGACTTCATTGGCAAAAAGACAAAGGAAGCATTGCTAGCTTTAAGAAATGATGGGTTTACATAAATTTTGAAGAAAGTATGTTCTTTTCGTCAAAAACATAGTATTGCAATTGTGGAAATGTCGGAAAATTTTGTTACTTCAAGAAACCGTACGACTAATATTACTAATCAACATCATTTTGAAGTTGTGCTTTTTAACACGGTTTTGGATATGCAAATTCAAGAATTTGGGGATCGATTTAGTGAAATAAGCATCAAATTGATAGAAAGCATGACAGCTTTGAGTCATTGTGATTCATTTTCTATGTTTGATAAAGAAAAGTTGTTGAAGTTAAATGAGATATACAAAAATGATTTTAATTCATCAGAACGGGTTCATCTTAGCGGTCAACTTTATATATATTATCACTATTTGCTACGTGATGAAAATTTTGCTCATATGAAGGGAATTACGGACCTTTCTCATATGATGGTGGAAACGGGGAAACATCGTTCTTTTCCTTTGGTTTATAGGTTATTAAAGCTAAATTTGGTTTTACCCGTTGCAACTGCAACGGTTGAAAGATGTTTTTCTGAAATGAAACGTGTGTACACATATTTACGTAATAGAATAAGTGACGGTTTTTTGAATGATGCTTTGATTTGTAGTGTAGAAACGGAAGCACTTATGGATGTTAAAACAGAAAATGTGATGAGTCGTTTCCGAAAAATGAAAGATTTGAGAGGTCATCTTTAGAATGTAAATTGTACATTAGTTTGATACTTTGCCATTTTATCATATTTAATGAATTTTAACTTCTACTTTTTTATCTTATTATATAATATGCAGAAAAAAAGTATGTTACCCCTAAACTTTTGGTCTGATCCGCTACTACATATCCGAAATGGACTTGAGCTCAAGCAGTTATGCTTTTAAATTTACTTTAGTCGCCATATCTTTTCAACAATTTCATGATCAATGCATTTGGTAGCCTTGTTCCTTATCGAATTTGTTAGATGACTATATTTTGCCTTTAAGTACCACTATAGTATGTTTTTAGAATTAAGCGATAGGTGGAAGGATTTCCTGGCGGTTAGCCCAAAACTTGGAAGCTTTTGATGTTGCGTCTTCCAGCAGCCTCCCCAAGTTCGCGGATTTTCTAGACATGGTTATGAGAACCTAAATTTGGGTCATATATGTGGAACTTCAAGAATAATACTATTAACCAGAATAGCAATTGTAAAACTGACTTCATTGCTAGCGAGGTTCAACAGTTCGCTTTAAGGTGGATTAAGGATCGTGCTAGATTTGGTTGTAATTTAAAATGGACTCTCTTGTGTTTGTAACCCTCTTGAGGCTTGCACCTCGATCTTGTTTCACTAGCCTCTCACTAGTTTTTTCTGTGAGTTCACAATATTAATTCTATCGGGTTGTTGTTCAAAAAGAAAATTATTTGACAACAGCTTTTATTCTTTAATTGTGTTTCGCCCGCTAGCTCTTGATAGCCCCAAATCAAAATTTTCATTGATTAGGAACTTAAAAGAGATCAGACGTACACCCAAACTTTCCAACAAAATACACATGAATTCACGAGTGTGGATAACACGATGTTGTGATGTACAAATATACGCCAGGTTTATTTTTCTAACTAATAAATGTTACCAAATACGTTTTAATACAATTCGGTTTTTAAGAAGAAATGTCACAACACTGTTTGATTCTATAAATAATTACTCATTCGTAATACAACATTCTTATATTGAAATTGATATCAATACAATGTTTTTTATATGTTTATATTCTTCATTTAGTATTTTCTAATATATTTAATATTATTATTATTAAATTATGTGCCAACTAAAATCAGATTCAACTTAAAACTCAAGTGTGGGCTACAACGTTGACACAGATCTTGATGTCATTTAATTTAAATCAATTTGCATTACTATATATATATATATATATATATATATATATATATATATATATATATATATATATATATATATATATATATATATATATATGTGTGTGTGTGTGTATATATATATATATATATATATATATATATATATATATATATATATATATATATATATATATATATATATATATATATATATATATATATCGTAATTATTCATAGCATGACTTCAAATGCATGTTTGCTTCAACCTCCACACTTGCACACATAAACACTCCTTTTTGTCTCTCTCTCTCTCTCTCTCTCTCTTACACACACACACACATATCATCATCTTCTTCTTCTTCAACTCAAACCGAAAGATGCTGGGCAGCAGTAGCCCTGAATTTGCACAAAAAGCCCTGAAGATCAAACAAGATGACAAATTCTTCACAAGGCTTTTATCTAAAGAGAGCTCAGTGGCAAACCCTTCTTTCAGAGTCTACTATGGAAATATTTCCGGTGCAGTCCCTTTTACTTGGGAAATTCAACCTGGTACCCCTAAACACAAATTCTCTGACAATTCAATCCCTCCACTCACCCCTCCTCCATCCTACTACATCTCTAACCATGACCAAGATCACAACACAAAGAGAAAGTACTACCAAAGGTCCAAGCTTCTCTATAATTTCTTGTTGAACATCAAACTCATCAAGAAAGGACAGGTGGCATCATCCTCACCCTCTTCTTTATCATCTTCTTCTTGGTCATCTTCAATGAGTAGCACTGTTCCTTCTTCAAAAGGGCACAGGTCAAGGCGACGCCGTTTCTCGAGCTTTGGCTCTTCGTTCGATGATGGACACATGTACGGTGGTGGATCTCCTGATACAGTGAAGTGTTTTGGAATTAATAGCAACAACAGCACGAATATTAATGGTTTAAGTAGTGGGTATACTGTTGTGATCATGAAGAAAGCTTTCTTGTCGATTGTGGGACGTAGATCTGGTTGAAGGTACTACGATAACATGCAAAAGCTTTAAAGGGATCGAGTCCTTTCTCTTGGTCTCGTGCACTTACAATCACTGCTGCATTAAGTTCATGCGGTGAAGCACAATGTACAATTACAAAATTGGGGTTGAAAAAGCTTGATAATTGTTAGGTTGATTTTGGGTGTTTAGTGTGTATGTAGTGACCTCCACTACAAGAAATGGAATTTGCATTTGAAAATTTATTCAAAATAGATGTAAATGTTGTTTGTCATCTCTTGCTTTTCTTTTTAAGAAATGTTTATGGATTATTCACAAGTGAATTTGAATTTATTGTTCTCTGTATTGATATTTTCCTTTATACGTCTATCCTACGCAAGAAGATATTCAATTATTAGATCTCATTTGATTTGTTCTGGTAATATTAAGTTTTATCTGCATCATATTGTTTTATCTGGAAATCTTTTTTAGAGAAAAAAATTTTCTGGAACAAACTATATATTCCTAGATTAAGATCAATAGATCAATATATTCAAGGGCGGATCCAGGAATCATTACTAGGGGGTGCATACAAAAAAAATTTCCCGGATAGAAACCCTAGCTTGAACATCTTTTGGTAAACTTTTCTGATTTTGCTGCAATCTGTCCCTATTTTGTAAAAATCATAACTAATTCTAGAAAAGTCGTATGAGGTTGAGGTTGGTGCCAAAAGTTCCGTATTGGAGTTTAGTATCTTTGGTTAGTTGAGCCTGAAAGTTGAATCTGAACATAAGTAGTGTGAAAATATCCATTTCTCACTGATCATTTTGGGTGAGTCTGTTTTGTGGTTATAACTTGTAAAAATCATATCAAATCAAGGAAAAATCATTAGAAGACGAATTATATATCCACGCGAAGCTAAGAGTATGAACTATATGATAGAGTCGCCCGAAAGTTGAGCCGGTTCAAAGGCACACCCTGGAACCCCCTTGAATCCGCCCCTGAATATATTGATCTTAATCTAGGAATATATAGTTTGTTCCAGAAATTTTTAATTTTTTTTATTTGACTCTTTCAGCAGTTTTCCGATAATCTTTTTGATTTAGGCAACATTTTCCGAAAAAAACTTCAACTTTGTTTTCTGAAAAAATCCTCACATTTAACAATATTTTTGTGCAAAACCCTCACATTAAAAAAAATTGGAATCTAATTCAGGTTTCATATTTTTCTAGTTAGTAAAATTTTTAATTTTAGAAGTAATTTGGTTGATAATAAACTCAATTTATGTTTTCGTTTGAACTTTCTTTTGAACAAAACCACTTTTAAAATAAATAAATAAAAATTCTAACGAGAAAACATGAAAGCTGAAATTATCTAAAAACAAATTTGTCAAATGTAAAGATTTTTCCAAAAAAAAGTTGTTGAATGTAAAGAGTTTTTTTTTTTTTAATTAAGGATTTTTTTCAGGCAATAGCTATCTAAAAACGGAAGATTAATGGTAAACCAGTTAAAAATGTCGAGAAAAAATACAATATATTTTTCTAGAAAAAAAGAGTAAATTACAATTTTGGTTTCTGTGGTTTGCATGAAATTTCACTTTTGGTCATCGTTTTGTTTTCCACGCTGATGGTCCCTGAACTACATTTTGGCTTACACTATTGGTCCCTTGGCCAGGTAAAATGACTAAAATTTCCTTTTTTATTTCTTTTTCAATTTTATTTTAATGCATTATTTATTAAATCAATTAAAAAAACAAAATCCTTTATTCTCTCCCTCCGGTGAACGGTTTTGGGAACGGTTCACTCAAAACCTTTTGAAGGGCCTCCACCGTCCACCTCTTCTGGCAACCGATTCTAGACGAAAGTATCGTTACAGCAACTTTCAGCCTACTGCCCATAGAACAAGCATACTGAAAACTATATTAGAGAGAAGGAAAAAGGAGGTTTGAACAGTTGATCCCCAGGACATCGGTTCAAACTTCAAATCAACTGTTCTCATGGCGGTCTCGACTTCCGGTGACTACTGAAATCAGACGGCAATAGATGAAAGCTACTTTCGGTTGTTTACATCAAAGTTTTGCCGAGAGATGATGAGAAATAGGTTTGGTATTAGATGCCAATGTGCAGACTGCATCATTAACAAATTAAGGTGGGATTAATGCATACGCAGCCGTCAACGGCGGCGGTTATCGTTTTTCTGGAATCGCGAACCTCAAAGAGCCACCATCGGCGGCGTTTTCCTCGTTTTCCGGCAGCGCAGATCCGACAGCAGCAAAAAGGGCTGCTCTCCGTCGTCAACAGTCAAATGCGAAGATCCAAACGCATGGTGTCGATTTGGCAAAAAAAAGAATTTGACTTTGACTGTGTTCATATGTTCATATGTTCATACTCCTAATTCTCTTCAATTTCTTCAGATCCAGCTCACTTTCGAGTTCGAATCTTTAGTTGTGTGTCGATTTTGATTCGTTTTTGTGTATGGAATCTTTTTTTTTCAGGACCATGAAGTGAATAATCGAAAGGTTAAAGTTCATCGTGGTGGTGGGGTTTTCGAACAAAGTACCAAAAAGGGTTGCTCTCCTTCAGAGCAACAGTCAAATGGATCGTACTGTTGTTCTTGGTACTCCATTGTTCCAACGAAAGTGTAAAGACTCGCGTTTGGATCTGGCCAGCAACAAACCACCGATTGCCGCATCTGAAGCAATGAAAAAGATGAAGATGGCGAAGAAAGGGGTGGAGTTTGGATCTACGACGCCCATTATTCCGATAAGGGTTTTTTTTTCTTTTTTTTAATTCATTTAATAAATAATACATAAAAGAAAAATGAAAAAGAAAATAAAGGGTATATTGGTCATTTTACCTGGCCAAGGGAAATAGTGTAAGCAAAAGTGTAGTTCAGGGACCATCAGCGTGGAAAAACAAAACAATGACCAAAAGTGAAATTTCATGCAAACCACAGGGACCAAAATTGTAATTTACTCAGAAAAAAAATGATTCTAAGGTCTAATCCGTAAAAACGTCAAATATATGGGGCTTTTATGTAAATATATAGGTCTTTTATGTAGTTGCATGTTTGTTTGAATATTGGATGCAAATCTTTGAGATCGACCGGGTTAAGTACTTCGTCTTATTATGAATAAATAACCATTTGTTATATTATGTTTTAATAAAAAAAATATAATTTTTTTCTGAAAACTTTTAATCTAAATTATTAAATTAACAATCACCAATTACTACCATATGTTAGTTATATCGCTCATGATCTAAAAGTTTTTTTTTATTAATTTCGTGTTACTATTTTAGGTATCTAGTTGTTAATACAAAACTTATATTATGTTAGGTGCTACTTTAAATATTATATATTCTCAAGAAAGAAAACAAATTTATTATGAAAGAAACATGTAATTATATTGAGGTTCATATACGCTTAATTATTGCTAGTGATGAAAATATGAAATTTATAAATAGTTTTAGAATCAAATTGTCACTACATTTTTCTTATTTTGAGAAAGTTATGGTTTACATTTTCAATATTACTTGTGGAACCTATTGGTAGGTATATCCAACTATCCAAGGGTGAGGATTAGCCAAACACAACATTAGTGAAGCAATAGCCACGTTGAGGATTTAAAAATTGCTAAATGTTGCTTTTATTGATTGATTTTTCAGTTTTCATCAATTTTATCATAAATTGATTATTACTCTTATAAAAAGTCAAAAGAAACCTATAATTTTCAGAAACGATTGGGCTTGAACAAACTATGAATTTTCTAATTGTAAAAAGTAACAACTTAATGCGTATATTATTATCAAAAATTGTTTATTCATGTAAAAGGCATGAAGTAAAATTAACCTGCAAGATGGTCCATAGGAAGGTAAAAGAATCCAATAAGCTCTTTTTCAAGAATTTGGCATGGTTTATATGATTTCATGTAGTTTAGAATTATTATTGTTGAGGGACATGGTCTACATCTTTGGTGAATAAATAAGAAAATTGCCGATTTGTGTAGTCGTTTTGTCGAAGGATCACTGTCTCAAGAAACAGATGGGGAAACTGTGGAAAATGATATCAACTCAATCCATTTTGTCCTTGAAAATTTGATTGTAGATGATGTATGTGACAATGGTAAATTTTGGTCAACAAAAGTCAACTATAGTCAAACGAAGCGTACGTTAATCTATATGTTGAAAAGATATTTTCCATAACTTTTGCAATGAATTATTAATATTATAGTATTACGTATGCTAAATCAAACAAATAACGATTAAAAGTCGAAAATACGGACAGCAAACTACTGTAGCGTAAAAATTCGATAATCGTACAATTATTATTTTGAGAATAATAATATTCATAAAGTGATCTACTCGTAAATACGAAACTGTGGATATATAGAACGTCGAAAACGGAGTTCGAATGTGAAAGTTATAACGATTAAACCGCTGTGAACGGATAAATGTACACAGGGTTTGGACTCAAATTTCAAAATGTGGTTCTTTAAACATCACATATAAAATAAAAACTTATACGATAAGTAACGTAATAGTATCTAGTATTTAATTCCAAAGCTAAATACAATTTACGGTAAAACGTCAAAAATCGCGAAATCGGAAGAATACCGCGCTTAAACACGTATTCCGACATCCAACGAGTTATGTTTCAATCAAAATAAATGTTTGACAATGTTTTTATAAAAAATAATTATTTAGAACTTCGTTTCGTTAAAAACGCATAAAAATTTACTAAAACGACTTACGATTTTATAAAAATCACCCATTTTTATAAGTACATTGCTATTTTTATAAAAACTAACCCTACCCTACCCCACCCCCACCCTACACTCATTTGGCTGAAACAAGTGCTCCATTAAGACCTTAGTGGTAAATATTTAAAACCTAAGGCACTTATGAAGCTAGTAATTTTATAATAGGAAATATCTAAGTATAAATCTTCCAAGAGAGACTAGCCAAATTCATTTGTATCCAACCAAACTTCTTCTTTCTCTCCTCTCCCTCTTGCTCACGGCTCCAAGACCATCACCACCATCTTCACTTTCAAGTTTCAATTTCAAGCTCTCTTCACAAGATTAAGTAGTAAGTTTCATTCCTCTTTTGATTCTAATATACATAACACAAGTTTTACACCTTTTACACACACTAACATCCATCAAAATCCATTGGATATTAGCTTTGTCCAAGAGTCATCCAAGTCCTAGAACCAAACTCATCAACCTTCTACCAAGAAACCTTAAGATCTACCACACAAGGTGAGTTCATACCCCTCCTTTTCATCTTTTCAAATCTTTTGGGGGAGAATACAAGTTCTTTTACTATAAATGTTGTTTTATTCAAGTTTATATGTGTGTTATTGTTATACATGTTGATTTACACAAGTTTATAAAGTTAATATTTGTGTAAAAATGCTCTTGACATAAAATATGAATAGATCCATGTATTATGAACACTTTGACATATTAAGATATGTAAAAATTACAAAACCACAAATAAACCATACAAAAATACTAGATCTTGGACAAAATATTATAAAGATGAACTTGACATAAAATATGAATAGATCCATGTATTATGAACACCTTGACATATTAAGATATGTAAAAATTACAAAACCACAAATAAAGCGTACAAAAATACTAGATCTTGGGTAAAAACGTTATAAAAATGAAGACTAGTAAAAACTACGTTTTTATAAACAAAAATATTATTTTCCAACAAAAATGGTTATAACCAAGTTATTACACCATTTTTGCGAGAAATATCTTAAAAGATGATATTTATAAACATTTGAACAAGTTACTTCGTTATTATTCGCAAAATATGATTGTTACGACGGAATTACTAAAAATAGACTATTATTGGAATAGTTTACGAACATAAGGTTATATTGACGCTTAAACATGACAAAAATAATTATATAAAATTATATAATTATTTAACAACACTATATTATCATGGGAAAAATGATAATGGACAATTACAAGAGTTTTTATATACAAATCGTACGTAAACAAGTTGATTGAAATACATACATTTTGTGAGATGAATCTTCACAGTACTTTTATAAGTACCTACTATAAGTCCTGTACATTTATAACCAGAGTCTCGGTAAGAGAGCGCGATATTTGAGTATAGATCTATACGGGCTTGACAACCCTGCACCTGAGCTGCTCGCTACAGCTAGACCGGCAGGTCTGAGGTGTCCAAATGTCTATCATTTCGACGCTTGAAGAACGTCGCAACAGGCCAACTAGTCACAGTATGGTTATAGGGTATCTCACGGGGAAAATATCAACTTAATAATTTCTTTTATAAATTATTTACGTTATTATTATAACAATTCAATTATAATTCCAAAAATATAATACCGATTGATCTACTTACGAAAGCGGTGTCTAGGCCGATCAATTGAGTTGGGTTGTTGGATTTCCGAAAGGCGTATACGCTGAAAGGGTCCTGCCTCTCCATTTGATCTTCTACCTGGCCGTTCTTTATTTGATAGTCATGAAATATTATATTGGAATTAATAAAGAGTAAAACCAATTTATTACACTACAATTTTACATATTCCATTTTAGTCTTTGGGAG